>JABCKB010000173.1:0-103155 GCA_013184455.1 Fusarium continuum | reverse complement strand
AATATCTGAATGGATGACGTCGACCTCTTGCGTGGTCGGGGAAATCCGGTTTTTACTAAACCTACAAAGTGAAAATAGTAAACGAAATTGCCCGTTTTTTAAAGTAAAGGTTGAATAATTTTGGAAAAACTTATAAGTATTTTAAAATTTGGGGGGGGGGGGATTTTATAATAGCTTGACAACGAGAATAAAATCAGTAGGGATTTATTTTTTAATTCTTTTAGACTGAGATACTGCTATATACTGGACTTAATAATTATAAAAAAAAACGCTAATTATAAAAAGGAAAATTACAACAATCACTTGATTTAAATTTTCCTCGCCTGTCCCATAAATTTGGTATAAAATAGTAATTTTCTTTACTGTTAAGATAGTTACCATCTTACACTCTTTTTAAGCTTTACACTTAAATACCTACCCTATCGACGTCGTTAAACTTTGTGTCACGCCTTTTTTTTTAACTACCGATGTGACGACACTACGGGATATAACCCACGGCTTTAGATCCAATCGAGCCGCATGTCATTCCAATCGCCGAAGCCACTAGTCCCATCAGCCCTAAAGCTTATATATCTAGCTTGATTATCATCAAAACCGATAGCACCAGATCAAAGCCAAATCCAAGCCAGCAACAATGGGCAGCATCAACCACGAGTCCGACCCTGCTTCGCAGTCCATGACTGTCTTTCGACTGCCCGATGGCAAGACCGAGATCTGGATCGACGCAGTCACTCGAGGAAAATCCGAAGCGTTTGAAGTTGGCCATGGCAGAGCAGTCGTGTCTCGCTGGACCGCGGCCGACGAGAAGGTCAGAGTGTCGCCTGCAATGGTCAACGACAATGTTGCCGAGTATGACAGCCTTCTGCAATTTGAGATTGCTGAGGCTCGTACGCCAGTCGTTGATTTTGCAGGCAGTTCTGGACAGGATGACCTTGCACTGCTGTGGGCGTCGATATATGCTCTTTGGCTCCATCCTCGGCTTCGAGACAATGACCTTATCCCCATCGTTGTAAATAGCGAGAGACTCGGCGAATACCTTCGCTGCTCTGGTTTGGGAGTCATCTCCCCATTTTCCACTGCCCGATCCACGACAACGGCGATCCCCAAGACCGCCGTCTTCTGGCTTCACCGCGAGGCCTTTTGGCAGGGAGCCGGAGCGCCAGACTCACAAACCTGGGTGCGATGCCGTCCAGAAGTCACACAATTCCCAGGTTTTGGTACAAACGTCGACTTTCCGATCCAGCTCAGCTTCACCCAGAGCGGCAACGTCTCGACGGTTCACCCGGTGCGCCCTCCCAAAGCAGCTCCAGGAACTCTGCTCTACTCGCGCTACATCGTCGAAGTTGGCGAACAGCTACGAATCTACCACATCGACGCCAGCAACCCTGAGCATTTCGAGCACTACGCGCGATGGCAAAACTCAGACCGTGTCAATGCCGGGTGGAGGGAGCGCGGTCCTGACGAGCACCACCGAAAGTACCTGGCGTCACAGCTTGCAGACCCCCACACAATGTCATGCGTCTACGAGTGGGACGGGCAGCTTGCGGGATACATGGAGATTGGCTTCGTCAAAGAGGACAATGTGGCCGCCTTCATCGGGGCCGGATGCAACATCGTCGTCGGCGAACATGACCAGAACACGCACTTCCTGGTCGGCGAAGAAAAGTTCAGAGGCGGGAAGCGTTACCAGGCTGCGAACAGCTCCATGAAGCACTTTGCCTTCCTGCGGGACCCGCGCACCAGGCAGATCATTGGCGAGCCAGAGTACGGCAAGACTAATCTGCAGATCCAGGAGAGGTTCATCCCGATAGAGAAGAAGAAGCGCTTCCATCTGCCGCACAAGACGTCCATGCTGATTGCCTTGTCGCGGGACCGCTTCTTCCAGGAGGGCCACTTTGTATAATTAGTGCGTAGTAGCTCCGTTTAGATAGTGTGTGTGTGGAAAAAAAAAAAAAAAGAGAATTTTCATAAAGGTCCACTGTCTGTGCAGTTTCTGCTGCATGTGAGATTGTCTACAGTATGGGCACGACGCGAACCAGCGAAGATCTCAACTCGTTCCAGTGCCTCAGTGCTTCTCTAGATCTTCTTCCGGCACATGTAATCATATGATTCCAAGCCGCCCCCCTTCTAGCTATGCCGCGGCCTACCTTTTCAGACCCACGAAAGCTGCGTACCCTTGCAGATGCTGACTCTTGGCTGTCAGAAATGACAGAAACCTGCACGTACCCCGGCAGAGTGCCTGTTTGGATCACGTTCTTGATTGTGTAAAATCTAATCAGATGAGATAATTCAAAGATAATCTGTCCATTAGGCCGAAGGTGCATACCAGTAATACGAACTGTGTCACTCGGAGTGGCGAAGTGCTGATCAACTCCCGTAGTTCTCATCTCGTCACCTTTTCGTGGACCCGGGGCCCCCTTTGTTACAGGTATCCATAGCGGAGCTAAATTCCTTCCACAGTCTACACCCCCTGCTCAGCACACCCTCTTGTTTGTCACTATTTGGCCAGTGTAGGTATTCTCAGAGCACACTCGCCGACAGCGGCCTTTGTCGTCATAGCTTCGAAGCCGTAGACTGCCGATATTACCTGGCATCCCACGTTAGTGTCCGCCGTGCCAGAGCTGTGAAGCTCGTACTTAACACTGACTGTGGTGTCTTAGTCACGCATGCAAACCAACTTGCAGGACCTCTACACACTTGCATATCATTGCTGCATTCATACACGTCATTTGCATCAGTGAAAGAGATGTTGCAGAGCAGCTTCAATAATACTCACATGCAGGACGCAATCCCACCAACACGGCCGCCCGTAACGCAGCTTCGGCCTCTGCATACTCTCATTGAGCTTGATGAAACATCGTCATTGGCTCAATTAACTTGGACGACCTCTCTTGAGTCGTCTACAAGCAAAGATGTTGTCATCCGAGCTTTTGTCAAACTCGTTTCCCTCACCATAATCGGTGAGCCGGGTGAAACATTCTGTATTCAGGATACCACACGTGGTGGCTACATCTCGGCTCAGGCTGGTGACAACCAGGATGAGAACTATTCTGTCGTTCCCTATGAAGGAGACATTCCTACCGACTTCTCGATCGGGCCCGGAAAGGTATGTACCAATATCTCCATCTACACTTCCTCGACTAACTCGGTTCAGGCCCTCCAACTTGATGTGACAGATGGTCATATTAGACTGACTACACAAGCTGGCAAGATTCCACAGCCAGGTCTTGATGCTCTGGGCCAGATGCTCCAAGACATCATTCTCTCTTTAAACGAGAATGTTAGCACAGGTGCTGTTCGATGGACACAGCCGTCTGTCCTGAATTTAACTCCCTCAGAAAGACCCGTTCCTTTGTGGCCGGACGAAAGTCAAGATACCCAACCCGCACTTCTGCATCATTGGTTTGAGCGGAGGGTCAAGAACTACCCCGAAAGGATTGCCGTGGACTTTCTGGCCGACTTTGAGACTGAAGAGAGAATTCAATACACCTATCAACAGGTCTCAAATGCTGCAAGCGCACTAGCTGTCAGACTTCTGCAAGCAAGCTCCAAGTCAAGTTCAGCGGTGAAAACCGTAGCTGTGGCTATCGGTCCATGTCCCGAGCTGTACATCAGCTATATCGCTGCTCTGAAGGCTGGTCTGGCGTTTTGCCCGATTCCAGTTGATGCACCCGAGGAAAGAAGGAATGCACTGCTGGCTGATTTGGAGCCAGTGGCTGTTTTGGTCAAGGGCCTGGACGATGGGTTCAAGACAACCGTCGAGAAAATCAACGTCAGCAGCTCTCTCGAGTCTTGCAACATTGCACCTGAAGACATATCTCCTGTTCCTACATCTGAGAATGACGCCGCCTACATCTTGTACACTTCTGGCACAACTGGAATGCCCAAGGGCGTGATAGTGAGCCACATTTCAGCTGCTTGCACCGTCAGCGCTCTGAGCAAACACTACGGGTTTTGCTCCCCAGAAACACCGACCTCTGATAGACCTGTTCGATGGTTCCAGGGCGCAGCACCTACATTCGACATTTCCCTCTTCGAGATCTTTTGGACACTAAGTACCGGCTCAACACTCTGCTGTGCTCCAAGACACCTCACCATGGCAAACATTGACAAGGTGGTCACCACACTCAAGGCCGACATCACCAATGTCACGCCCAGTTTTGCCAGTCTGATAGACCCATCATCCCTGCGTGGTCTCATGGTTGGTGGTGAGACCCTGAACACTCGTCTTTTGCAAGACTTCTCTCGCTACAACCCTGCCACGCAAGATGCCTTAGCAGTACCACAAGGCATCTATAACGGATATGGACCGACAGAAGTGACCATCTACTCCATAGCCCAGGCTCACGTACCCAAGAATCAGCGTGGCTCAGTCATTGGCTCGCCACTGTTGACTTGTGGCGCTCTCATCGTTGGAGAGGGGTCTATTGGTCTAGAGCCTGTACCAACGGGTGCCACTGGTGAGCTGGTCCTCACGGGTCCCCAGGTCAGTCGATTGGGCTACCTAAACCGTCCCGAAGAGACAGCTAAGTCCTTCGTGGACGATGCAAAACTGGGTCGCGCATACCGAACTGGAGACCGTGCCAGGATTGTATGGAATGAGCAAGACCAGCCAGTTGTTGAGTTTCTAGGACGTATGTCAGATGCTCAGGTGAAGCTGAGCGGCAGACGCGTCGAGCTTGGTGAGATTGAGAGCGTTCTAGCAAGTAAAGTCGAAAGCGTACAGCAGACGCTGGCTTGTGTCTGGAAGCCTCAGGATGGTACATCGGGCTCTGAGAAGGTTATGAGTCTCGTCGTCGTTGATCCAAAGAGCTCTCTGGGCTTTGAGGCCATCGAGTCGCAATGTGTCGAGGCGGCGAGACGTCATCTACCGGACTATATGAGGCCCGCTCGTGTCATCCAAGTGGAAGCACTACCTAGATCGGCCTCTGGTAAAGTTGATCGCAAAGCTGCATCGGAGTTTGTGAGACACAAATTACAAGTGTTATCAAACAGCAAAGACCAGTCTTCAGAAAGAGAGACAAAGGTCGAAGCCTTGGAGAAACCAGAGGACGCAAAACTAGAGGCAGAGCTTGTCAAGATCCTTGATGATATCGTCAGCGATGATTCAGCTACTACATCGTCGTTGACAGCCACCACACCTCTCATCGAAGCTGGTGTCGATAGTCTTCGCGCAATGAGGTTTCTACGCGACATTAGAAAGCAGTGGCCAGATTCAAAACACCTTCAACCCTCAATCAGCTCGCTACTTGACCCTGAAGCTAGCATAAGATCCGTTTTCTTCACTTCAGGATCGAACAACAAATCCCAAGCACAACAGCGTATCACCGACTTTTCATCCCGTCACATGGCAGAATCTCTAGCCAAGCTTGACAAAGTCAGCGAAGATGACATCGAAGTTGTATTGCCTGCGACAAGCACTCAGAGTCAGCTGGCTGTGAGTTTTGCCATGGATCGCCGCAATTATATCAGCCATACGACTCTGCCATTGAAGACAAACGTCTCGCCTGAGACCCTTGAGAAAGCTGTCAATGCTGTGCTCGAGCGACATGCCATCTATAGGTGTGCTTTCGTTGCATGCGACGACGATCTCTCGCCGTTTGCTCAGGTAGTCTTGAAACCTGACGCATGGCGCAAATGGACTGGCAGTGACCCCAGGGTCGTACGTAGACAAGGATCTGCTGCCGGTGATGCCCAGCAATGGCTTGAATTGGCTCAAGAGCACCTCGACTTTGACACGCAAAAGTTGTACCATGTGCAGATCATCGAAGACAATGAGTCTAATGCTAGTTCTGGGCTGCTAGTCATCAGCATGGCCCATTGTATCTGCGATGGCGCGTCATTGGAGGTGCTTCAGAGTGATATATCAAGGGAATACGCAGGTCTAAGCCCCCTTTCACGACCTTCTGTTCGAGACGCCGTGTTGGACTGGGTATCAGGCCTAAGCGCTGAGACAGACAAATATTGGCAAGAATCACTCAAAGACTGGGAAGTTTCGAGTTTCCACGCCTTGAGTGGCAACAATGTCAAGTCGTCTGCACCTGGTATCTCAGCCGACTACAGCCATGCCATGGTGCAGTTCTCCAGCAGTCTCCAATGGCAGAAGCTCGAAGCCAAGAGTAGAGACTTGGGCGCTTCACCCCTCTCGATCTTGCAAGCGTCATGGTCTTTGCTCCTGAGGATCCTGTCGGAAGCAAACACAGAAGATATCGTGTTTGGAAGTGTCCTCTCTGGCCAGAATGAGGCTGTTCAAGCTCCCACATTCTCAGTGGTGCCGTGTCGAGTCCCTCTTCCAGATCAACAGACTGTGCATGAGCTCAATAGCTTCCTTGTCAACAGCTCCAGGATTGCTCAGAGCCGCCGTAGCTTGTCTTTTGGCGTTTTTGAGACTTTACCTTACAACACCGCTTTGGCTCTTCAAGCATATTCCTCTCCAGAGTCTGCACCCGGACAAGCCCAGGATGTGGCAGCTTCAGAACCGTGGACCGAAGTGCGCAGTCCTGCTATCCGCTATGATTTCGACATCTTTGCCGAGGTGTTTCCCACAGACCTGGTCTCGAGTGGTACGCAGCCAGACCAGGTGTTGTTCAAGATTACATATCGTGACGACGCCTTGTCCAAGACGTCAGCTCACATCATCATAAAGCAATTTGCAGCATTGACCGAGAAACTTCTCGACTCGAAAGCTGATGACCTTGTGCATACCCTGCCAGCCCGTCTACCAAAGAACCTGCTCTCAGCAGAAGGCACCATTCCAGTGCCGACGGAAGATCCAGTGGTAAAGGAGCGTCAAGAAAAAGAACGCGTCGAGGTTCTCCATGCTCAATTCGAGAATCAAGCTGCGGAAACACCAGATCTCTTAGCCTTGAGCTTCTACGCGTCTCTCGACGCTCCTCCTGTCAACTTGACCTACGCTGAGCTCGACGCCCGGGCCAATGGCCTTGCCAATATCCTACGCGAACAAGACGTCGAAGTGATTCCTATCTGCATGCAGCGCAGTGTAGAGCTCTACGTCTCTGTTCTGGCAATTCTTAAATCTGGCTCTGCCTGGTCTCCTATTGACGAGACATCACCAATTCAGAGACGGACTTCTTTGATTGCCAGAACACAAAGCAAACTCCTTCTGACAACCACCGACTCCTATCCTCTGGTTGAGCCCTGCTTGTCTCATGAGAGCCTAGCTGGTGTACGCGTGATCCTTGTCGACCAGTACGCAAACAATAAGACATCCGTGAGGGCCGAGCCACGCCGAAGCATCCAGGCCTCGGGATCTAGCATCAGTGGAAAAGATCTTGCCTATTTACTCTGGACTTCCGGAACGACTGGTGAGCCCAAGGGCGTTATGGTTCAACACTACGCTGCTGCGAACGCCATGCGTGACCTTCAAGTCCAAGTCGAGCATGATGAAAAGGCCGGCCAAGTGCGAACGCTCCAGCTGTCGGCATACAGCTTTGATGTGTTTGTCCAAGACCTATTCTACACATGGGGTCTGGCCGGCAGCTTGATCAGCGGAACACGAGAACTGGTGCTGGGCACATTTACCGAGTTTATCAACAAGACACGACCTACACACGCTCATCTCACGCCATCGTTTGGCGCTAGTATCGATGTTGAGGAGATTGTGGGCTCAACCCTCCAATATGTCACTTTCATCGGCGAGAAACTCACTGAAGATGTCGCTGAAGCCTGGGCTGCACCACACGTAACCACGAGAGCCTACAATACCTACGGTCCCGCTGAGAACGCTGTCGTTTCTACCATGAGGCGATTCTTCGGAAAGAGTCGTGATCAGGCCAAGGCTGCCAATGTCGGCTTCCCATTGACGCCTTGCACAGCGTACGTCGTGCGCGAGGTCGTGGACCCTGAAGATGTTAACAAGAAACGATGGGATCTTGTGCCTCGCTATGGTGTTGGAGAATTGGCGCTTGGAGGTGCCCAAGTAGCCAAGGGCTACCTAAATAATGAAGCTAAGACTACCAAGGCTTTCATACAGGGAGGTCCCGGTATTGACGAGCGCATCTATCTCACTGGAGATATGGTGCGCCTCAACGACCACGGCTTTGAGTTCCTCGGTCGAAATGACGATCTTGTCAAGATTACAGGTATTCGTATCGAGCTGAGCGAGATCAGTGCAGCCTGTGCTATCGTCAAGGACGAGGAGCCGGCTGTTGAGCATGTCGAGACACTTTACCTGCCTCGTCCAGAAGCCAGCGGAGGTGATACCAACCATAAAGTTGTAGTCACCTTCGTCTCAGTCAAGAGGGAGGGAGTTGATACTGCCAAGATACGAACGCAAGTCTTCCAGAAAGCGAGGGAGGTGCTGCCAGCTTACATGGTCCCTGGCCACGTCGTGGTTCTAGACACTACCATGCCGCGAACGGCTTCCAACAAAGTCGATCGAAAGGCTTTGCAGAGCATCTACAACAGCTCGGACCTCAATATTCTCGCTGGACGTGATGCCACAGCCAGTGACGGTGTTGCCAAGACGGAGTGGTCTGAGGACCAACTTCCCGTTGTCAAGGCCATTGCAGAGAACTTCAACGTCCCACTCGAACCCCTTGATCCTAACGACAGCTTGGCCGGACTGGGTTTTAGCTCACTGCAGGTCACCAAGCTGGCCTGGACTTTGCGACGTCAGATGAAGTGCACCGTTGGTGTACTTGACCTTATGCGTTGCCAGACTCTTGGGGAGTTAGTTGATGTTGTCGTACAATCCATCAACAAGACAAAGGGTCCGGAGCAGGCTGACAAGAAACCCGAAACCTCATGGGTGTCGTCGCTCAAGGATAAGCTTACCAAGAATCTGCATGGAGAATCGCGGCCGAACAACACCTCTTATATCCTACCTGCCAGTCCAGTTCAGGAATCATTGCTCGTTGAAACAATGGTTGAGGCTGGAGCATACTGGTCTCACCGCATCTTCGATCTCAGTCACCTTGGTCAGGTTGATACTCAGCGTCTGGAAGCTGCATGGACTGCTGCTGCTTCTCACCTTGATATCCTTCGAACAGTCTTTGCTCCATTATCGCAACTTTCTGTACGCGGTGTAAACGCCAATGGTGCGAGCAGTGGACAATGGGCTCGCGAGCAAGGTGTCAACGCAGCTATTCTTCAACTGGTCGTTGACAAGCCTATTGTTCACTGGACAACGCTTCAGAATGCAGACGCCGAAACCCTGGCGTCGCTTGCCAAGCAGATACAGTTGGACCTGGCGCCTGTAGCAGCAAACTCTGCCAATCCTCCATGGGCCGTTACTTTCTCTGAAGGAGATAACAAGATGATGCTGAGCATGCATCATGCCCTCCACGACGGGGAATCTTCGCGTCTGCTACTCGAGATTGTTGCGAGCTTCTATCGTAACCCAGAGCAGAGCTCTGCCATTACCAGTAAAGCTCTTCAGATGGCAACTGGTCTGGAGTTGGGTCTCCTGCCATCCATAACCCAACGAGACGAGGCCTATTCTGCGTGGAACAAACGGCTGAGTGGCCTGGTGGAGATCGACGGTGCTCTAAACGCACCTTTCCCCGATCTGACTGGATCTCGTCAGAAACCAGAGAGGACGATATTCTCGGCCAAGACGACCATCCCAAACCAACTACTTGAGACTCGAGCCGGGCAGCCTGATCTGCCTCGGCTTGTGCAGTCTGCCTTTGGATGTATCCTAGCGTCTATTCTCGAGCTGAAAACCATCGTCTTGGGCCAGACTGTAACTCAGAGGGTCTTGCATCCGGATCTCAACCGGGTTGTAGGCCCAGCCATGGCCACTTTGCCAGTTGCTATTCGAGCGCATGCCTCAACCGCCGAAGAACTATGGGCTGAGATGAACAGTGATGCTTTATCTTTAACTCGTTTTGCTCACAGTCTCCATCCGGTGGACATCAAGAAGATGATTAATGAGGGGAGCGGAGATAGCCATGCTCCTTTCCCTGCTCTTTTTGTCTATCACCCTGCTACCAATGATGACAATAGCGTCGATGCCGGACTTGAAGTCTTCCATGAAGTTGGACAAGCTTTATCGTTGAATGTCGAGCACCCAATGGCCCTGAATATCTTCGAGGCTGACAACATCATCGAGTTGACAGGTGATTCCCGTCGCATCTCTCAAGCGATGCTGGAACTCATGCTTGATCAAATCACTGCCCAGGCTCGAGCCATGTTGGATTATCCCAAGGCTCCTCTTGATCAACTCAACAACTACATGGGCCGCGAGCTTGTCTCTGTGGTTGGCGAGCCTATCACGCTTGTTGGCACCGAGATTGCCAGAAACCCAGCTGAATTGGTTACCAAGCAGGCCACCGAGCATCCCGATTGGATTGCCGTTGAGGAAATCTTTCTAGAAGATGACGACGACGGTGATGACCGGATCACTACCAAGACTCTTACATACCGAGAGCTGGAGGTGCTAGTCAACGCTATTGCTACCAAGCTGATCAACCATGAGGCAAACCTTCAACCTAACGATGTGGTGGCTTTATACCTCGGACGAGACCCCAAGTCTTTGGCTGCCATCCTCGCAATTTTCAAGTGTGGCTACGTATATCTGCCAATTGACAGTGGTCTTCCTGCAGCTAGGAAGCAGCTTCTGGTTCGAGATGCAAATGCCAAACTTGTCATCACTACAGAAAGTCTAGTTGGAGATCTGAGCCTGGATTCTGAGAGTGACCCTCCAGCTGTGTTCCTCCCCGAGGGCGACGATGAGCTAGACGTGATCAGTGCTTGGCCTGATACCGTCTCGAACCAAGCAGCCAAGATTGTCGACGGTGGTTATCTTCTCTACACATCTGGTTCAACAGGTCGACCCAAGGGCGTCCGTGTTACAAACGAGAGCTTGCTTCACTACATCGCCGCAATGACCAAACGCCTCATTGAAGCCAACGCAGACACTGCTAACCTCGGTGGCGTCGGTAAGTATCTCAACGTCGCTTCTCGGGCTTTCGATACCCATCTCACCTCCATGTTTGCTGCGTGGCATCTCGGTTTCCGTTCCTCCATTGGAAAAGACCGCGATGGTATCTTTGCCAGTCTGCAGCATGTTATCAACGAAGTCAAGATTACGCACATGGGGTCTGTACCTTCTATTCTCTTCCAGCTTGGCCTGCGTCTCAAGGACGTGCCTTCAATGCGAGTTCTCACATTTGGTGGTGAGAAAGCGTCTCACGAGCTTTTCGAGCAGTTGAACACTGGAAATCCTGATGCAGCACTCATGAACTTCTACGGGCCTACCGAAGCCACCGTTGGGTGCTTGAGCCATATCGTAGGCCACCATTCCAACGCACGCAACTTGGGCCTGCCGCTACCTGGTCTGGAAGCTCTCCTCCTTGTGTCTGGAGATGGCGACGAAAATGTGATTGCTCGCAAGGGCCAGCCTGGAGAGTTCTGCATTGCTGGGCCTCAGGTGGCCGTCGGCTATCTCAACAGACCCGAAGAGAATGCCAAGGGCTTCCAGTACACTACAATCCTCGGAGGAGGCGAGAAGCGCATCTACAGGACTGGAGATATCATGAGGATGATGCACGATGGCACCGTCGAGTTTCTTGGCAGAAGAGACCAACAAACCAAGATTCGAGGCCAGCGCTTCGAGATTGGTGAAGTGGAGGCTTATGTCAAGAAAGTCGTCGCCGAACAAGGAGCTCTGGATGTGGCTGCTGCAGTTGTCGAGCAGCGCCTGATAGGTTTCTTGGCACGAAAGAAGAGCAGTCTACTTAAGACGGAACTCGATGCTGAGCCTGAGCTGGTATCACAACCTAGCAAGGCTCTACAAGCTGTGATCGCGGCAGTAGAGCAGGCATGTCAACAAGGTCTTCCAGCCTTTATGGTTCCCGAGATGGCTTGGGTATCCAAGATACCATATCTTGTTGCATCCGGAAAAGTTGACACTAAGCTTCTCATCAAGCTGGGAACTGAATTCATCAACTTACAACAGGGTACTCAGACGATTACAACTTCATCTACCGCGGCTATCACTCCTTTAAGCGAAGCAGAAGAGGAAGTTGTTGCAGCCCTCGAAGAAGTCGTCGGTAGCAAGGTCATTGCAACGCCAACGAGCACCATTCGCAGTCTGGGTATTGACAGTCTTTCGGGCATGCATCTACTATCTGCTCTCAAGAAGCGTGGGTTTGTCAAAGTTTCGCTCGCAGACCTTGTTTCAAATTCGTGCTCGGTGAGCTCACTTGCTCAAGCAGCTGGTGCAGGTGTGACCATGATCAAGAAGTCGAAGAGTACTGGACTCCCGGCAAAGGAACTTAGTCTCCAAGATCTTGGACCGAGTGGCAGCAATCTTTCTGAAGCAGCTGTTGCAGCGGTTCTGCCTTGTCTTCCTCTCCAGTCATCCTTGGTCGCTTTATCTCTCAACTGGCTGGACTCAGACGAGACTTTGGGCGATGTTCCCTACGTGACAGAGTTCAACTATCGACTTGCTCCAGGCACAGATGTTGCTCGATGGAAAGAGATGGCAGAGCAGATTGTCTCCTCCGAAGCAATGTTACGAACCTGCTTCGTCCAGCGCGAACAGGACGGCAAGATCTTTCAGGTTGTTTTGAAATCTCCACCATCACCCTTTGACGGCGAGAACGATGCGGCCTCTATTGTTTCCCAGATCAGCTCCCGGCCCCCTGTGCGCCTCAATATCAATGAGGATCAAGTGTCTGATAACACAATAGTCTCACTGAGGATACATCATGCTCTGTATGATGGTGCAGCTATTACAATGCTGAGGAGCAAGATCGAGCAAGCCTACGCCAATCTTGGCAAAATCGAGTCATTTGCTAATCAAAGCCTTTCTACTCTGCGGAGCTTCGCTACCCACAGCGATCTGGACGATGAAGAGATTCAGGCCATCAAGAACTCATGGCAGGCCAAACTTCGCCAGTTCCAGCCTTGTCGCATTGGTGCAGATATTGATGAGAGAAAGCAGTACACCACAGTCCGCTCCGTCCGACGTCTAGATTACACAGCTACCGAGCTCAAGAAGAAGCTGAATCAAGGAGAGGGAGCACCCATCTCAATCTCAACCGCTTTCCAGCTTGCTACTTCTCTTTGTCTCGCACATTTGACCAAGAGAAAACACATCGTCTATGGATTTACAATGTCTCTTCGACCTCTTTTGAGCCACGTAGCCGAGGGCATAAACGATTTTGTCGGACCCTGTCTCAACACCATTGTCCACGCAACTGCACTTGAAGATGCGAGCGAGACACTGCCTCACCTTGCCGAGAGAATTCACCAAGACCATGCTGATTCCACTCAAGGTAACATGGCACTCGTCACAGCTGACAAGATCCAGCGCTGGGCAGGTCTCGAGGAGAAACTCTTTGATAGTCTGTTAACCATCAATGTCCTCCCGTCAAATGACAAGTCAGCTGTTCACAAGACCGCGCCAGGCCTCATGGAATCTCTGCCTGGAAAAGCCAAGATCGATATGGCTTTGACTGTTGACCTCGACTTGCACCCAGATGGAAATATCGACCTGATGCTTGCTTCCGCTGGTGTATTGACTGAAGTACAGCTTGAGGGCACTGCATCCCTGTTTGAGAAGATTGTTGCCAACTCTGCCAACAACGCTGCTACGGTTGAGCAATTTGCTTCAGTCGAGTACGAAGCTCCTCATGTTATCTCCAACGGCACCTCCAACGGCACCTCCAATGGTACCTCCAATGGCTTCTCCAAGAAGTCTGGAACTCAACCATCAGATGAAGGTTTCAACGCCGCCTTTTCCTCCGTGCGGGATACTGCTTGTCGTCTGTTGCGTTTAGACGAAGCAGATATTGACGAGTCCACATCACTCTATCGACTTGGTCTCGATTCGATTAATGTTCTTCCATTCGTCAAGCTCATCAATAAGTCTGAGGGTATCAAGATTACTCCCAATGCTGTAATTCGGGCAAAGACTGTACACGGCGTTGCAACACTTATTCATCAGGCAAAGAGTAAGCGCAACGCTGCTACGACCAACGGCAACGGTGTCAATGGTGCCAATGGTGCCAATGGTATTAATGGTCATTCTGTTCAAAATCATTCCATTAGCCAGAAGCCATATGAACAGACTCTGCAGCAACTAGCCAGCGATCTCCTCTTCATCGCTACGCCACTTCAAGAGGGCATGTTGAGCGCGTCAATGGCCTTTGCAGATCATGCGTACACTTACACTCACAAGATGCAATTATCTGGAGCTGCCTACGCACAAGATTCTCCGAGCTTTGAACACTTTTACGCCGCTGTCAAAGACACCGTGCAAGCTTGCGAGATTCTCAGAACCCGCTTCATTTTCACCAACAACGATGCTGCGCCATGGGTTGGTCTCGTATCGCCTACAGAGAAGAGTGATCTTGTCAATTGGCAGATCTCCGAAACTGGCTTGGTCCAGCTTAGAATTCACCACGCCTTGTATGATGCAAAGTCCATCCAGGCTATTTGGCAACTCCTGAGTGAGAACTACACAAAGCGTCTTGGTGGTCATCAAGAGGACCCAGATCAAGAGTCTGCAAAGCATCTGTTCCGTCCTTTTGCCAAGTCATCTGCCATTGCTCAGGAGAAGGCCGTCAAGTTCTGGTCCAACAAGGTACAAGACTACAGCTATAAGCCTGTTAAGTTCTCTGATGAATCCATGCATGCTTCGTCTGCTTTTTACTTCAGTTTGAGCGACACAGAACTGTCAACCCTGCAATCCAAATGCAGAGAAGCCAATGTTACCCCTAAAGCGGCTATGCAGCTTGCTTGGGCCAAAGTACTGTGCGAGGCTCTCTACAAGCAGGCAGATGTAGTCTTTGGTGAGGTCATCACGGCAAACAGCGATGACGATGAGAATATCATTGTGGGACCAACTATCAACACGGTTCCCTTGCGTGTCAAGTTGACGAGCCAGTCGAGTGCCACCAGCATTGACAAGTCGTTATCTCATTTACAAACATTGAGCGATGATTCACGAGGCGAGAACGGAATGGCGTCCCTGCGAGCAATTCAAACATCCTGGAGATCGTCAAGACCCGACGGTGTCGATACATCCGCTGGCCTCTTCCAAAGCTTGTTTGTGTACGATGGCATCATCACCACTCAGAGTGATGGGTCGTCTCACGGTCCCCTCGTTCCAGCTCGAGCCAAGACACAGGTCGAAACATACGACGACGAAAAGGGCCCTGCATACGACGATTACCCTCTAATTGTCAGCTTCCGTATCAGAGACGGCGAACTGCACGGCGCATTGCGTGCAAAGATGAGTGGGGAGGATGTTGGTAAGCTGGGCAAGCAGTTGGAGGCTGCCTTGCGATACATCGTGTCAGAGAATCTCCATGGTCCGGCTCTTGGACCTGGACATGTGCATCTGGCAGATACTCCAAGGAAAGACGAACAGGCACCGGTCATGCTAGTCGCTAATGGATATACTAACGGTACAGGATTGAATGGAGCAACAGGCAAGGCTGATGCTGTTGTGGAAATTGTGAAGAAGGTGATTGGAGATAAGTGGAAGGGGAAGGACATTGCTTACAACACGAGGTTGATCAATATTGGACTGGACTCCATCTCGGCCATCCGCTTCTCCAAGATGTTGAAGAAGCAGCTGGGCATCCAAGCAAGCGTCTTTGAGATCATCAGAGGAGCCAGCGTTTACGATATCGTGAAGAAGTCAGTATCGAAGGAGACGAATGGTGTGAAGAAGCCAAAGGCGGAAGCCCCCGTACTAGACACGGGTCTGAAACTTGTGGTGGCCAACAAGCTTGGCCTGTCAGAGGACCAAATCAAATCTATCTCGCCTGTCCTTCCAGGCCAGCGAGGCACATTACAGCAATGGCTCCATGGCGGGAAGCGATTCTTTGAAGCACCTTGGGCGTATCGAATCACGGACGAGTCTATCGACGCTAGCAAGGTGACAGGCTTTTGGACATCGCTCTGTCAAGCACACGACATACTGAGAACAACCTTTGTTCGCGCAAATAACTCTGCCGATCTGGTACAAGTCACCCTCGAGGAGAGTGTCTCGGCAGCCAGGCGCGTCACGACGGTTGAGGATACTACTCTCCCAATTCAGGAATTGATTCAGAAACACGTCCGACAAAGCAACACCGAGCCATCAGATCTCAAAGAACCTCCAGCTCGCCTTTCTTTTATCCAAGGCTCTGACGGCAAGGCGGTGGTTCTTCGGGTGCACCATGCCCTGTACGACGCATGGAGTATCAAGATGATCCTGAAGGACCTTGTTCGCCTGTTTGATGCTGAGCAGCTGCAACCTTATCCATCTGTTCAGTCAGCTGTTCAAGAAATCGTCAAGTTCAAACAGCCTGAAGCCGAACAAGAGTACTGGAAGCAGCACCTGAATGGAGCGCAGGATACTGTAGTCGACGCTGGGGTAGGGAACAGCACTCCCCTAGGACCGCACTTCAAGGCTCAATACGCAGACATTCTACCTCAAGATATCACCAACACTCTCGCTGATTCCACCAGAGCCAAGACAAGCAATTCGGTTGCCATCATTGTTGCTTACGCTCGCGCACTTGGACAACTGACAGCTCGTTCCCAACCAACCTTCGGCTTCAACTATTCCTCACGCTCACTGTCTTCAGCCGATGGCGAACACACTCTCGACTTGACGGGGATGAGCATTCCTACAATGACTGTGGTGCCACTCACTGTAAACCTGGAGTCCGGATCCGCGTTTGATGCTGTACGCGATCATCTTGCCCAGCTCAGCAAGTTTGCACAAGCCGACGGTCTGGACATGTTGTCGCCCAAGTTCAACTCTTACATCAACATCCTCTACTCAGACGAGATTGTCGGGGCACAGTCGAGCGGCACTGAAAAGACGCATGTTCTGCAGCGCCATAGGCTTGGTGAGCCTCTTGCTTCTGAGTACTTCACGAAGACAGCACCGTCGTCCATTACTACCACCATTGATGGCCTAGATACATCTTCCATGAGCAACAATGTGTTTTACTTTAATGTCTTGGTCCGTCAGGATGGGAACATCAACATTGATGTAAGCGGTAATGAGGACCTTTTAAGTGGTGACCAAGGCTTGGTCTCTGGGTTTGTCGAACGTTTCAGTGCCGAGTTGGCCAAGATTATTCAAGAAGAATGAGTTATGCTATAGAATAGCTATATAGAATATTGTTAGATGTTTTTTAGACTATAGAATTTATTTTCAGGTTGACTATGTCGAAGGCAGCTCACTTTGAAACGTGAAATCTCTTGAAGGTTAACTAATCTGATGACACCTCCTCATCCGTCCATTTTCAAATTCATGTTTCCCAGCGAAGAATAAATGCAAAAGAATTTCCAACTACACCTCATCAGGTAGATAGAGTTGTAGATGCGCACACTTCACTGCAACGCGAAAATAAAGAAGAATGTGGCTGAGGTGAAATCTACCCTGAAATCACCAGCTCTTTTCAGATGAAGGCGCTAATCCCGCAGAACTGAGGCCACTTGTCAGTAGGCCACCGACTCATGGCGATCAGTCTATCGTGTAATAAATAGTTGGAGAATATCGTTCTGGAAGGTGGATCATCGGACTCTTGTCAAGAACCCGTGCAACCAACAGGATAGAAAAATGGTAACTAATATAGATCAGTTACGTCATCCATATTTTTTTCTTCAAGACCGTGAAGGTGCACTCGATTCCTAATCCTTGGCAACTCTATAATAAAGGTGACACAAATAGTCATCATAAGCACAAGGGTTCACAGAATGGACCATAATTTTGTTGCCAGAAAAAAAGAAAGAGAAGAAGAAAGAGTGAGAAAAACAAAAAGAAAGTCTTGAGTGAGATATGGATATATAAATGAAGATGGTCTTTCTATGGCGCAGAAAGGAAACGTCGATCTGGAACTGATCCGATGGTCCCGTAGATCGGGTTTAGTCGCAGCTGAGCGACAAGTGAGACAACACTAACCCACCGACCCAGCCTTTCCTAAATACAAACAAGAAGTGAAAAAAAGATCACAAATACGATCCAACTTCCCCTCAATACCATTTGGGGGCTTGTCAAGGCTGCAGCACGATGGGCGATCCATTTTCGCACAGTCTCGCCTCGTCGCAGTTTACCTACCGTCATCTTGAACTTCTGGGTGAATCCTCGCCAGAATCTCCTCTACGCCTCATCGCCCTCGTGGATTACGATGCGTTTTACGCGCAGTGCGAGACTGTCCGCCTGGGGCTGTCTCGTGGGCATCCGCTCGCCGTCCGCCAGTGGAATGCCATCATCGCCATCAATTATCCAGCCCGGGAATACGGACTCAAAAGGGGAATGTCTGTCGAGGAAGCAACAAGGCTGTGTCCAGATCTGACGCTGCAGCACGTTGCAACATGGAGAGAGGGAGATCCGAACTGGGCTTACAGACCCGACATCACCAGCCACTTGACAACCGACAAGGCTGCGTTGGATCCCTATCGAATCGAATCTTGTAAGACATTGAAGCTTGTCAGAAACTTACTGCCGAGTCGCGCAACTCACAGAATTGAGAAGGCCAGCATTGATGAGTTCTATCTCGACCTATCCGGCCAGGTCCACGGTTTGCTGCTTGAGCACTTCTCCGAACTTCTTAACCCTAGGACAGACACAGACCCAGACGAACGACTTCCGTTGCCGCAAGCACCTTTTCCACTGACCTGGCCCCCCGAGGAGCTCGTGAACAACGAGGGCCCCGCAGAGGATGAAACAGTCGACTGGGACGACATTTCTTTGAATATCGGCGCAGAGATAATACGTAACATTAGACACCGTTTGAGAAAAGACCTGGGCTACACTTGCTCAGCCGGCATCAGCCACAACAAGGTCCTTTCCAAGCTCGCCTCTGGCCACAGGAAGCCAAACTATCAAACGATTGTCAGAACGAGGGACGTTGCCTCCTTCTTGAGTTCTGTCAAGGCAACAAAAATTAAAGGCCTGGGTGGAAAACTAGGCATTCAACTGGTAGAGGCATTTGGTTCAGATTCAATACGGGACCTCCTACAAGTGTCGCATAAAGAAATGACGTCTGTTTTAGGGAGCAAGCAGGGTGCATGGGTGTTTGATGTCATTAGAGGTCACGAGACAAGTGTCGTCGTTCGTCGAACCCAGCTTCAGTCCATGCTCTCCGCAAAGACCTTTGTGCCCTTCCTAGAGAACATTGACCAGGCCGACAGGTGGCTTCGCATATTTGCCGCGGACCTGAAGAACCGGCTTGACGAGGTGAACGCCGAACTGGATACTCCCCGACGACCAAAAACCATTGCCGTTCACCACCACATCAAGGGGCGTTTTGGCCCAACACGATCCAAGCAGACGACCATCTCCCCGCATTCTCCCATCAACCAGGACACGCTCTTCGCACTAGCCAAGACACTCCTCCAGAAAGTGGCCAGCCAAGAGGAGCCTTCCTGGCCTTGCATGGGGATTTCCATTAGCATCAGCAACTTTGACGAGCGCACACATCATGACAGCAGTATAACTTCTTTCTTCGGGCCTGGGACAGCCCGGAAACGGTCACCTTCGGAGTTGCAGCCTGAGCAGAATAAGCTCCGAAAGGTAGAGGAGCTTCCGAGCATTGGGAAGCTTGTCAAGCATGCGGCTTCAGACGATCAAGACATTATGCACAAGCCCCACGCACTGGCTGAGTCCTCGGAAGGATATCGCGTCTCTGCAGCTGAGAATACCACACAGTATCAATGTCCAAAGTGTGATTCCTCTTTTGCGGCTGAGGATGTGCTTGAGCACCTCGATTGGCACGTTGCCCTGGATGTACAGAACTGCTCTCAGCGTTCAGAGTAGACTGGTGTTTGGCTCTTGTTTTTTCGAAGCAGGTTTCGAAGTTGAAGGTGTTTAGAATCCTTCAAGTCTCACCTTGATAGACCAAGCATATTTGATCTGATCACCTTAAAATCTGGTTGAGATAGATCAAGGTTACACGTATAAAGAAAGGAGATTTTTTTCTGCACAACAAGGCATTGTGTGTAGACCAAGATTATGGAAATCAATTCAGCAAATCGGCTGTATAAACATGATCTGCTTTTGAATCTATTAATCCAGGTTACTTCCAAAACCCAGCGATAATTAGTACTAAAGAGCTCGTCTGATATACTATTGGCCCAGTTACCTGCTGTCATGGTTAAAAACAGCATTGTGTTTATGCACAAGGGCATTATTACTATCTCTCATGCTTTAAATGGAGCTTCGAATTTATGCAAGATTTCCACAATGCTCCAATACAAGTTCTAGACTAAATGTTGGCTAAGTGGTCAGGACATAGACTCAAAGTGTGTAATGTGCCTACTTGCACGCAAACCTTCTCATAGGAGTAGGGACAACGTATGCCAGCCAAGTCAAAACTTGTTTCAGATTGTCAACGTTGCTGGGGTTGGTAGTCGACTGGTTGGCCATTTCTTCAACGTCGCATTGCCGCGGCGGGAATCCTTACAGATTGGAAAGTCCCCTCTAGCTGAATAGCTTGCAAGATTTGGGGGATAGCGCATCGAGACAGCATCCAGCATCCCTCTCTCCGTCTGTCAGGTCCCAGCGGCTAGAAAACCATAGGCCGGAATTGATGGTTGGTCAGCCGGCTCATGGCTTGTTGGATCAATGGATCCTAAGCTTCCCTGGGCAAGTTTATGTAACCAATCGGGATACCAACTTTCCATCAACCCCTGATGCTCTTTATTCCGACGTCTACGACCACATGCTTATGCTATACCTTTGATAACCTGTTTCATAGTGTAGCAGAGATTTAGACGAGAACTGTTAAAGTTGGCGCAAAACAGGAATAAAATCCAAGCTAATATATTTCGGGGAACTGGTCCGGATGAACACGTCAGAAGGGTGGCTATGTATAACTTTAATCAATAACAGAAAACTACACTATTGGGCTACAGTTACCACACCAATACCGACAGTATGGTACGCGCTAAGCAAGTCGCCAATCAGCGACAATAACCGCCTGCGGAACTTTGCCAACTGTTCCGGCGAGCTATACGGAATCCCTTTCTCCAAGTGAACAGGCCTAGTCGTGTCCAGACTTCAATGCATGCATGCCAAGTCAACAACACAAGCTTCGGGTGGGCACCTTCATTTAGCCGACTAATCGGAAGACAACCAAGTGCAAGACCCTAGCCCAGTCCTCGACTCACCTTCGTATTTTGTGCAATCCTAAGCGAGAGAAGAGACAACTATGCAGATCTCTACCAAATCAGAGGTGTTTCTCATGTTTGCCTTTCGTCCGGGGACTGAGATACTTCCCGTCCTGAGCAAGCATCCTCTATCTGAGATCTGACTACGCGATGCCGTTGGGCGGAAAAGGTCTGTCTTTCCGTTGGAGATATGATTCCTGGTATGATGTGCAGGAATGAGTGGGAAGTTGTGTGGAGCTGTTTGGGCAGGGCTTCTCCCAGCCTGGCCTTAATAACTTCAGCCAACACTGAAGCTTTGATGCGCTATTTTCCTTCTCAGTTAACAACCGGCAACGCTCATCCTCGCATCATCCAGCAGAGCTAAGGGTACGGAGAAAACCGGCACAGCGCCAGCGACCGCTATCGAGATAAACCCACAAGACACAGCTGTAACCCAATCAATGGCTTCCACCACACCTATCCAGGAAAGACTGGAGCCCGTCGCAATACAAGTACGTGCCTTTCTCGAACCCGAGTTGTTAGTACTCGGCGTTCTGATCAAAGTCTGAGCTACAGGACGAAGTTGAGGAGAGTGATGGTGACTCGGCGCTTGGAGATGACGTGTGAGCGCTATCTGCCTGTTCTTTCCCCCTGAAACTAGGTCATTGATGCAATGATCCAGTGCGAGCTCGACCGCTTCCATCACATCGAGTATTCTGGAGTATCGAAGGTTTCAGGGTCGGACTTTCAACAGTCAGAAGTACGATACGGAGTATTTCGCACCAAATGACGAGCAGCAGAAGGATTCTATCGATATCACGTAAGGCAAGCTCCATTAAAACAACGTCCGATCAGCCCTCTAAAAGTGTAAAGGCATCATTACCTGACGCTGCTTCTCGACGGCAGACTCTCGCTAGTCCCTCTGAAAGATGACCTACAGGCTAGTCGCTCGTGCTGCACCGATTAACTTCCGTGAACTAACCGCATGCAGAAAGTACTTGATGTAGGAACTGGGACTGGTATGTGGTACATTGGATGATACCTATGGTAGAAAGGAGCTGACGAGCAAACAGGCATATGGGCGATGTATGGAAAAGTGCTAAGTTATATGAGAAGCAGTATCAGAATGCTAATCCTTCATAGCGATTTCGCCGATCAATACCCCAATGCCGAGGTCATTGGTACGGATATATCACCAATCCAACCAAACTGGGTGCCACCAAACGTCAAGTTTGAACTCGAGGATGCAACCGGTGGATGGAGTTATTCTGATAACAGCTTTGACTTTGTCCACATGCGCTACCTAATCGGCGCTATTGCTGACTGGGGTGCGCTGTTCAAAGAAGCGTTCCGCTGCTGTAAACCCGGCGGCTTTGTTGAATCCGTCGAGGTCAACCCCGTTTTCTTCAGCGATGATGAGACGATCAGCGATGCAGTAGCAATACAAACATGGAACAAGCTTTTCAGAGAGGCGAGCAAAGCTTTCGGCCGCAGCTTCTGCGAGATTGAAGGAGACGTGGAGCTGCTTGCTGCTGCAGGATTTGTTGACCTTCAAGTGACTAACTTCAAGGTATTGTCTCTCTTTGCATATAGCCTTCAAACCCTTGTATCTCACATCGTCTAGGTTCCTGTTGGCGGATGGGCTAAGGATCCCAAGTTGCGCGAAGTCGGCCAGTTCCTTCGTGCAACGATAGATAATGATCTTGAAGGTAAGAGGGCGATTAGTTTCTAGTCCGCATTGAATCGTGTCGTTCTTCTAATACTATATAGGATACACCCTTATGGCGTGGCAGCAGATCCTGGGATGGCCAAAAGACGAATATCCGCTGTTCCTGATGAACATGCGGAAATCCCTAAAAGATAAGAGAGTTCACGGCTATATCCGCGTTCGATTCATAAGTGGGCGTAAGCCTTAGGTTGATTATTGAGTGTAAACAAGGAAGTGGAAACTCCCCGGCTTGAGGCTTGGAAGAAACTAAATTTATTTCAATTGGAACTTAGCTACGATGAAAGGGGATTTATCCACGGACTATCATACCGTGGACGGACAGTTAGTTTGATAAGTTCATGCTAGGGCTATTGAGAAAGTAGGGCCTCGGTATTCAGACCTCAATTTACAGCAGCGTGCGTGTTCATGAAGTGCCTGTAAATTATATTTTTTCCGCCAAAAAGCATTATCTAACACACGACTCCATGTCTTGGACCTAAGTATGTTTTGGGTCTCTTTTAAGTTATCCAAGATAAGAGCAGTGGTATCTCACATATGTGGAACGTCTATATTGGTGCCATACAACCGCTGAATACAAGGCACATAACCGTGCTTATTGCTGACCGTCGGATCTACACTATTTTGGAGAAGGGGTAAATCAAAGTAGACTTCTATATTTCTGATGACTTATAGAAGAGGCTGGCCTGGGTTGAGATCTTGAACCTGTGGGTCGACGTCCGATGGACCTTGAATTTCCCTCGCAAGGCTGATCATTTTGAACATCGTCGCGAGGTCCTTCGGAGTAGATCTACAATCTTCATCAGTACCAGCTACAACTCCTAGTATATTGCTGTTTTCACCAACACACATCACATGAATCTCTTTGTTGTTCTCAGATTGATCACAGCTAGCTAACATAGCTCTTTCGGGGTTAGACGTGCCAGTTTATTGATGTATATCTTTTAATAGGAGAAAGTTTTCATAGAATTGTGCAAGTTTGTGACATTCTATGGCATAAGCTCTGATCCGGCCTTGCAAATGCGTCCGGATCGAATATAGGGAATGCGTAGGAGTGCTAGGCGATTATTTGTTGGTCCAGGCTCATAGAGGTAGTTGGACTGAGCTTGTTTTCTGGATTTACCGTTCAGAGATTCGTTTAGAGAGTAGTGTCCTGCGTGAATAGTGTACTCCAGAATAAAATCTAGCAGCTAACCCTAGATAAAATGAATGTGGTTCTTAGTTGTAGTAAGCTCTTTCATGCCTTGCGTGGTGGTGATACAATCAGAGGGTTCAAGCAATCGCAGCGATCAGGGTCCACAGATGACAAGCTTGAAAATGGGTTATGATACTTCATGCGCAGCATTTACGCCCCAGAGGATAAGAAAACCAATAATTCAAAAATAAATATTGCAGTAACTAATATAAGCCTGCTTCTTACTAAGTTTCAGCAAGACCAGATGGCACGCCAACTTGCGAATCCCATACTATTATACAGAGCTTCACCCTTCTTTCTATCCAGTCTGGAAATTTTCTCCGGATCTTTCAAAACCTGATAAATTCATTGTTACTTGATATCAAGTCAGTGACCATTGTGCGTGAAAGCGGGATGGCAATGAGGTACGTAGAGCTCAAAGTTAACCTTCACACTCGAGCAGGCCGTAGGAAGACCACAATTTCTCTGTCTCAACCCAAGATTATAGACTGGTCTTACTACTCTGTGAAGCCTCTAGAAGCGAAGAGGAACTTGGCGTTTCGCCGAGTTAAGGTCTGTCGTGCTTCTTGAACTTCTCTTCGAGTATAGAGAGCAGAGCCGACTACAACTGGAGGAGAACACTGAAACCTAGCAACGAAGATTGCCATCTAAACTAGAATATTCAATTATTGCACCGTAAACAGATGAGGCAAAGGGAAGATTTTGTTGTATGTTTATTGAAGCTTGTCGCCCAGATCAGTCAACCTGTTTCTCGACCACAAACTTCATCGGATAAACTCGGAGACGAAGGTACCATGATCGACTATCCCTCATCACATCACTGATAGAACTCTTCCAATACCTGGTAGAAAAATCACAGAAGCAACGAACTAAAATGCACTTCTTCTCGTACCACACCTCGACATGGCCTATGGTCATACACCTTACCGGCCACTCAGCAACCGAGAGTCATTCCACCGAGGTGGCCAACTGAAAAGCCCGATAGGTATACGAGTTCCTGCTCAAGAGGCCACTTCGAGTTTGGCAATAGGTCTCAACCTAAAGCTGACCTCAAGGTATTTAAGAGTCGCAGTGTCCGTTAAGCAGAGTTACTGAGGCATGTGTAGCGAGAGTTGCAGAACCAAGTTCCAGCGGCCATGCCAGGTTTTTTGCAGCAAAGGCCACCTCTCAGAATTTCTTCGACCTTGCATTCAGAGCAGGTCAAATGACCTGAAAGACAGAAGGCGACGGGGGATCTTTGTTCCGATGTAACAATAGAAGATCTACAGAGTACAGTTAACTAAAATGACACATGTCATAAGCTACCAGTATGCTAGCCCGAGCCCTTGAGTTACCGCACGGCCCTTACACTTTCGGCTGTATGGCGTGGCGGCTATTAGCGATAATACAACTATATCTTGAACACCAGACTATATAGGCCGATGGGTCTTGACGCTTCTCTCTGGTTATCGAGGGTCCAATCACTAGCAAAGTCCAATAGCAATTTCCCTCCTCAGTGCCATACCAGAGTTTCCATTCCACCCACGGCTGCCATATCTGCCGACTGAACATCCATCCGGCTCTTCCGTCCGGCCGGAACCTAGCCGTCTCTCAAATCGCCTCATATCTCTAGAACTCCAATGAGATAATGCCACACAGCCTGCAATGCATTAGCGTTGCTGGGTATGGGCTGCTTTTGAACCCTCCGGGACAGTTACATTCTCTCTTAGAGACTGGATGTGCAGCATCTCGGCTCGATAGATGAGATCGAATTAGAGCTGATCAAGAAGGCAGACATCTGATATGCCTGATGGCGTGACTGACTTAGCCATAAAGGGGAAATGATCTGTGAAACGAGAAGGAATATATCTAATTTAATGGCTAATTAAGTAAAAAGATACGTGGGAATGGTGTACTAGCTTGGCCACCGTCATGTGATTTGTGGAAGCTGCTGTAAATACCGGAGATGCATGCATTACTAGCGCAAAGCAGCTGTTGCTTACTTTACCCCTCAAGTTGAACCAAGTTCCTCATTAGAAAATCGGCAGATAATTAGGGTTATCGAGGTGATATACGACTCGAAAGTTTCGCCTCCATCTAGTATCCGTTTAATCGGGTTCGTATGGCTGAAGAGATGCAATACCATGACATGAGAGGCTCAAACAAGCGTTTTCACGGATGACAGTAACAAGAAACACGCACCGTGTCCATCGAAAGTGGCATGTAAGGATAAATGGCACTGCCGTAATGGATGGGCGAAGACCAGGGGTCTTATCCCGAAGTGGCAGTCGACCGATCAACCCCTGCATGAACCGCAACACCTTTTCTTTACCACGCGGTTGGTTCTTGAACTTTGGTGATAATTCCAAGGTAACTGAGTAAAATCTTCAAGAGCACCCATCTTCTGGAGGAGTCGTAAAGACCATGGCAATGCCGTGGCTCACTACACAGCGAAGCGAGGTTGCTAGGGCTTTTGCAATACAAACAACAGGGTCGTAACATCTTGGTGGAGTGACTAGAGTCCAGGATTGCGAAAACGTTCGAGCTCGCTTATTCTTTTTCGACCCCGCGTTACCCGACGGCTCTCACTGACGACAGTTGACGATAATTGGCAGTGCGTCCATGACATGATCCTCCGATACTGCAACGTGCACACCGCTGAAGATCCTACCAACACGTCACTGAATTGGGTTTAGGGTATGCTCGGGACTCGTGTGTGAGCCGGCTCGTGCATGCATATCCTGGTGATTGATATATGCCTCAACTAGCGTTCTGCGGGCATCATTCATGAAACCTAGGTAGTACCGAACAACTAGCGGGATTGAACAGGATGGGTCAATGAACCGGGCGAGTGTACTGATGCAGCGTATCCTGCCAGTCTCTGGCCGTGCTGCTATGTAGTGCTTATATGTGCCCACGCCTGTAGTGTAATCCGTGATCCGTGCTTTCTCGTCTAACTTTTTCTAGAGTTGTACAGCTCTCTGGATTAGATCTCTAAGAATACATTGCCTGTTTCACCTCTGTTTCACGCGATGACCTCTCATATTACACAATGGCGGGAGCCAATTGCCATCGTGAGCATGGCTTGTCGTCTCCCAGGCGGCATCGACAAACCATTAGACCTATGGGACCATGTTCGAGCAGGGCGTTCGTCGGCCACAGCGATACCAAAGGATCGGTTCAATGCCGAGAACTTTCTATCCATGGACCCAAATCAGAAGGGAGCTCAGGCGTTCAGGGGTGCCCACTTCGTCAAGAGAGACATCAAGCAGTTCGATCACAAGTTCTTTGGTATAAGCAAAGACACGGCAACAGCCATGGATCCACAGCAAAAACAACTGCTCGAAGTCGTCTACGAATGCCTCGAGTCAGCTAATATCTCCATGGAGAAGATCTCTAACTCCAAGATTGGCTGCTATTGTGCCATGTTTGTGAGCGACTATCACGACATGCTGATGCAGGACCCTGAATATCTCCCAACCTTTATCGCCATTGGAACAACGCGAACTATGCTGGCAAACCGCATCAGTCATGCACTTGATCTTGGTGGTCCTAGGTATGTGATGGCTAATATGTCTATCTTGCAGAAGCGGACAGACACTGTAACTGATCAAGATGCTGACACTTCACATGTAGTGTTACCATCGACACAGCCTGTTCCGGCGCCCTGGTTGCCCTGCATCTTGCCTGCCAAGCCTTGCAAGCTGGGGAGTGTGACGGTGCTGTAGTTGGTGCATCTAATCTTTTTCTGAGTCCCGATTATGCACTGTCCTTGACGCGTCTTGGCGCCATAGCTGCAGACGGCCAGTGTAAGACATTTGACGCCAGCGCCAATGGGTATGGGCGTGGCGAGGGGACCAACGCTGTCTATGTAAAAAGACTGAGCGATGCGATTAGAGACGGAGATAATATTCGAGCCGTCATCAGGGGAACCTCTTCGAATAGGTATGTCTGCCTCTTCTCCAAGCAAGGTTCAGAATCACTAACAATTTCAGCTCTGGTGCTACTCCAGCAATTACGGAACCTTCTGGGCGAGCTCAGAGAGATACCATCTTGCAGGCTTATGCCCAAGCAGGAATAGATGACTTTAGCGAGACGGGATACTTTGAATGTCACGGAACAGGTACGCCTGTGGGCGACTGCATAGAGTTAGGAGCTGTGGGTTCAGTGTTTTCTGAAAGTCATAAATCCCAAGACGCACTTTGGGTCGGTTCTGTAAGTTTCGTCAGCAAAATTTCTTTCTTTCTTTATTCCTGCAGGAGAAGCATAACTAACTAACGAACAGACAAAACCAAACGTGGGACACTCGGAGGCGGCCAGTGGTTTGAGCAGTCTCATCAAAGTAGTGTTGGCCTTGGAAAAGGGGGAAATCCCCCCCAACACCAATTACAAGACACCCAACCCCAAAAGTATAGTGTTTCCTAGTTCTTATACCTGTTCGTATTCAACTAACCATGATTCTTGTAGTTGACTTCGAAGGATGGAGGGTTCGTGTTCCGACCAGCCCCCACCCCTGGCCTTCCAAGTCTATACGCCGAGCAAGCGTCAACTCCCTTGGCATCGGTGGATCTACTGCACATGCTGTCGTCGAGTTTTACGAGCCGCCTAAAGTTACCAACGGGTCTGTTAATGGTGTCAATGGCCATCATGAACAGGAGGAACAAGTCAATAAACCGTCCTTCCTTCTGTTCGTATCTGGTGCCTCTCGCAGCTCTCGAGACACAAACACACTCAACCTTCTAGAGTTTCTAAAGAGTCACGACGAATGCCATAGCTTAACAGAGCCCCTCATCGCAGCACTGAATGCTCGAAGCCAGATCCACCTCCGGCCATGGAAGTCGTTCGCTGTTGCCCAGACAGTTGACGATCTCATCCAGCAATTGGAGAACAACGCCCTGAAATCGAATTCAACGCCGTCCGGTGGTGATGCACCTCGAGTTTTGTTCACATTCACAGGCCAAGGAGCTATGTGGTCTCAGATGGGTAAACGTCTCCTCGAGACATTCCCTGTGGCGCGCAACACCTTGTACAATCTTGAGGAGGTCATCAGAGAACTTCAGTCATCGAACAAATCGGCCTGGTCCCTGATAGGTACGTCCAGACACGAGAGTTTTAACCTGATGCTTGTTGATTACTGACTCTTTCATAGACAAGCTAACTGCTGAGCTCTCACAAGAAGAGATTGATTCGCCGGCACTCGCCCATCCTCTTTCCATGGCGGTTCAGATCGCACTGACAGATGTTCTTTCTAGCTGGGGCGTCCTTCCAGATGGCGTCGTCGGTCATTCAGGTGGAGAGACAGCCGCTGCTTACGCTTGTGGTGCTCTCACCGCCAAGGAAGCCATCACGGTTGCTTACTATCGAGGAATAGCCTGCGAGAACGCCCCGTCGGGTGCCATGTTGGCCGTTAGAAGTGCACCAAAGGCGAAAGAGCTGCAAGATGCACTAGAGAGAAACGACGTGCAAATTGCATGCTTCAATGGTCCCCAGAATCTGACCCTCGCCGGTTCTATTGAGGGTGTCCAGGGTGTGGCCGCCGAGCTTAGCAGTCACGGAATTGTATCCAGGCCCGTCGCTGTAACCAGAGCCTACCATACTCGTGCCATGAAGAGCGTGGTGGATGACTATATCGGTCACCTCAAGGGTGCTATACATCCGAAGACTGGACGGGTTCCAATGTACTCATCCGTGTCCGGTCTCGAGTTGAATGGGACTGAGGTTGATGCCGACTACTGGGGTGCAAACCTCGTATCCCCTGTTCTTTATACTGACGCAGTCACATTGGCCCTGACACAAGCAGACCGTAAGTTTGATTTGTGTGTAGAGCTGGGACCTCATTCGTTGCTTTCTCGTCCTACATCTGAGATTGTCAAGTCTCTCGCTGACTCTCCCCAACTCCCCTATTTCTCCACTATGCTTCGAAATGTAGACTCAAGCCAGCAGCTGATGAGTCTTGCCGGCGACTTGGTGCTCAATGGAAAACAGTTGAATCTAGAACAAGTCAACAGGACCAGCTCTGCCGTCGCGGGCAAGTCCGGACGTCTCCCCAATGATCTTCAAGACAATCTTCCCCCTTATGCTTGGGACTATTCCTCGACACCGTGGACCGAACCACAGAACAGTGTGGAATGGCGTTTCCGAAAAGCACCACGGCATGAGATTCTAGGATCCCGTTGCCGAGGAGTGAACCCATCAGCTCCCACATGGAGGAACAAGGTCTCAGTACAAGATGCGCCTTGGCTGGTTGATCACAAGGTGCGAGAAAGGGGATGAATTCTGTCTAATTCAAAGCTGACTCAAGACAGGTCAATGGCATTGTGACATTTTCTTTCACTACCGGTATAGCAATGGTGGTGGAGGCGATGATGCAAGTGCAAGAAGAGACCAAGGAGATTGATTGGGCAAATCATTCGTTCGAATTTGAAGATTTTGTCTTTTCAAACTCCATCATTCTTCCTGACGAAGCACCGATTGATCTCTTTCTCACACTGATCCCGGAAAACGACAATGGTAGATCCGACGAGACATGGTATGACTTTACCATCTCCTCACTAAGAGGCGATGTTGATATCCGCCATTGTCATGGTAAAGCCGCAGTGCTGGAAAGTGAGTATAACATGACAGAAAAACTGGTGGTCTAAGTTGACAATTTCTAGCTAGCAAAGACGATGGTGCTTTGGTGCGCAGAACCTCGTGGCATCATATGCCCCTCAAGGTGCCGTTGAAGAGCTATTACAGAACTTTAGAAAGAGTTGGCTATGGCTACGGTCCCAAGTTCCAGCTTCTCTCTGAAGTTCGGGTTCGCCCAAGCCTCTCGGCTTGCTCTGCCAAGATCGACATGAAGCCGGTTGCCCCTTCACCCGTTCGCGGCCAGCGATATCTTTTACATCCAGCAATGATGGATGCAGCTCTGCAAACGCCCGCATTAGCCAATCGCTCTGGCTACTTCCAAGAGATCGACACATTGCTACTGCCATCCCGAATGAAGAGAATATCGATCCGCATGCCTGCTGAGAAGACGGAGTTGGCATCTTGCAGTACTAATACATCGCCAGTGGGTTTTAGCCGGATAGAAGGGAGCGTGGAGTGCTATGATGCGCTGTCGAAGCCTTTCTTTGTCGTGGAAGGTCTGCAGATGGACAGAGCCACGAGTGATGACCAAACTACTCTACCCTGGCTGAGGCTAATCTGGAGACCTGACATCGGCGACATCTCCAGCAATGACCCCATGCTGAATTCCGTCCAGATCAAGAGTCTTCCAGCAGAGAAGAAGCTCGTCAACCTCGAGAACCTGGTCAAGGACTTAATACCACTCATTGTCGAGAATGGCATCGAAAAGGGCAAAGACCTGGCCTCTCACTTGCAATCGTACCATTCGTGGCTGCTTGACCAAGCTGATCTGCTCAAGGAAAGGCTATCAGGCACTCGCCAGCTGGAGAATGGATCCGCGAGAGTACAAGAAGCCATCTCAAACGTGGTCTCAAACTCGGGAATCTCTCAGACTGTCGATGCATCCATCGTATCTCAGCTAGCCGTCAACATGGGAAGAATATTCCGAGGAGAAGTAGAAGCACTAGCAGTTTGGCTAGAGAACGATCTGCTGTACAGGTTCTACGAAGAGAGCATCTTCACAACGAGCATGAACCAGAAGCTCCTTTCTGTTGCCGAGCTCCTGGCACACAAGAACCCCGATCTGAAAGTCTTGGAGATCGGAGCTGGAACTGGCGGCGCGACGACTGAGTTGCTGCGCGGCTTCTCCAGGGCTGGAGGGCCAAATGCATATCAATCCTTTACTTTTACAGACATCTCGGCTGGTTTCTTTGATAAAGCCAAGAAGAAGTTTGCAGAGTGGGACCGCATAGAGTTCAAGACTCTTGACATCGAGAAGGATATTTCTGAGCAAGGCTTTACTGAGAAGTACGACCTTGTGGTTGCAGCCAATGTAGGTCCTAGATATACGTCACGAAGGTGCTTTCAGTTATTGACCATTCTACGTTAGGTTCTGCACGCAACTGCCGACTTGAAGTTCGCAATGAAGAATATCCGATCCTTGTTACGTGACGACGGATACCTCTTGGTGGGTGAGCTATCAGAGGGTAAGTAACATTCTCCTTGTATGCACTCTGCAATGTTAGCTAACCACTGAACTCTTAGACCTTACTTCAGCGAATTTCCTTTGGGTATGATTTTAACACGACTATCCTTGCTTTTCAGAATTAATTCTTTTATAGGGACCCCTGACTGGATGGTGGCTACGCCCTCGATCACCTGGCCGATCAGGACCTGGGCTCACCATGGACGAATGGCGTGAGGAGCTCGCTGAGGATTTCGACAGCGTCTCCGAGATCGAAGCCAGAGCCGATAAGAGCGATACTGATCAACTCTCGAGCACCATCGTCATGATGGCCAGAGCAAAGCCGGCCGACTACACTGCACCCGAGCCACTTTCAGGGGAGAAGGTACATGTCGCTGGAGTTGGTAGCGATTTATCAACGCGGGACCATATCGAACGATACCTCGGCAAGCGTGGTGTTTCTGCAACATCCAGCACTCTTGAAGAGCTTTCCTCGCTGCAATGGTCTGGAGAATGGCTCATTCTAGTAGACGAGGCTGAAGGAAGCCTTCTTGCCTCTCTTCGACCAGAGCAGTTAGAAGCATTAAAGTCATGGCTAACCAAACCTATCAAGTGCATCTGGGTTACTCGCAAGGTATATCTGGATCCGCAGAATACCACAGGCGGCCTTGTAACAGGTTTTGCACGAACCCTCCGAATGGAAAACAGTCAACTCGAGCTCTACACGCTGGACTTGAGCAGTGAAGGCGATGTTGTAGCCAACATCGTCTACCGCGTCTTGGAACGGATTCATTACTCGCACGACGATCCAATCTCCAAACTGGACTATGAAGTGGCAGAAAAGGACGGGCAGCTCTGGACTTGCAGACTTGTGAATGATGCTCGCCTGGAAAATGCCTTTGGTCCAGCTCGAAAGTTGGAGGCCCCTGCGGCGCAGGTTCTCCAAGCTCCACATCACTTGGTTGTAGGAGAACCTGGAATCTTGGAGAGTCTGACCATGGCGCAAGATTACGAGTACTTGACCTTACCAGACGGGCATGTTCTTGTTGAGGTCAGAGCCGTCGGACTCGACGAACGGGTAAGCACAACATTTCCTGCACCGATGGCTAATCGTCATATCTAACATTGAACCAGGACGGATATATCGCCCAGGGATCTCTCCCAGCGACTGAATTTGGCCGCGAGTGTTCTGGAATCGTCACGAGCTGCGCTGCTAACGTCACATCACTCAGCCCAGGAGATCGAGTTGCGGTCATTGGCCAAGGGACTTTTACAACACACTACCTTGCACCCGCAGAGTGCTGTAGGAAGATACCTGACTGGCTCTCATTCGAGGTAAGAAGAGCCTTGGAATTAGTATTGAAAAAGTGAGAGCACACGGCTAATTAGGGTCTAGGATGCGGCTGCGATCCCTACAAGTTTCATCACTGCGTTGTACGCACTGACTACGACTGCTAGAGTCTCGACAGGCCAGGTATGTGTACCATGTTGACCCAGAGCGCTGACGGGGTATTAACTTGACGTTAGAAAATCCTCGTCATCAACGCCACGTCAAGTCAGGGCATCGCTCTGATCAAAACGGCAACGGCGCTGAAGCTAGATGTTTACGCCGCCATCAGTAGCGAGAATAAGCCTCTTCTCACCAAACACGGGATTTCCTCTTCCAAGATATTTATTCTGCCGACAAGCGCCAGCCGCTCCAACGTTTCCCGCGCCACTAATGGTCAAGCATATCAGCTCGTAGTGAACACCCGGTCCGGCCAATATGCAGAGTTCTCTCATCTGGTGGCGAACCGTGGAACGTATATCGAGATCGGGCTGGGTGAAACTCATGGCGATGAAGCATATCTTCGACCTAACAAGAACGTCCTGTTTGCTTCTATTGATCTGACGGATGCATATCAGGAGAGCAGTGAAGACCTTGGAAAGTAAGTGGTTAGATCCTGTTGTGTCCGTTCTCCGATAGCTGACTGGATTGTATTAGATTGCTGGATCAACTGATTGGCATGGTTGAGAGGCGAGAAATCGATGTTGACTTATCGGTTTCGGTGGCTGGGCTTCACTCTCTACAGTCTGCCTTTTCAACACTGTTGGAGGGTAATCAGCAGAAACAGGTCATATCACTTACAAACGTCAATGACGAGCAATTGGTCAAGGTACGTGCTCGCAATATGTTTCGCGGCAGGGTTGTGTCTAACCATTATCTAGATACGACCAAAGACATCTTCTTTCAACGCACACAAGACATACGTCATCACAGGCGGTCTTGGAGGCTTAGGACGTGCAATTGCGGTATGGATGGCCAGCTACGGCGCTCGAAACCTCATTCTGGCCACCAGCTCGGTCTCAAGGGCCTCAGAGTCTGGCGATCTCTTACAACAGCTATCATCGTATGGGTGCAACGCCAGAGTTGAAGTTTGCGACGTGGGTGACTTTGCAGCTGTCCAACGCCTCGTTGCTGCCATCGAGACTCCTATCGGTGGAGTTATTCACTCAGCCTTGAGACTTAGCGTGAGTCTACTCCAAAGCTTGATGTTATCTATGTATGCACTCATCTAATCCTTTTATCTAGGACCGATTTTTCGAGGATATCACTTTGGAAGATTTCGATGTGGTATTTGGTCCAAAGGTCAATGGCTCGCTGAATCTCCACACGTCCCTTCTCAATCACGACCTCGACTTCTTTGTCATGCTCAGTTCGGGTTGCGGAGTCTTGGGCAATGAAGGCCAGTCGAATTACTCGGCAAGCAGCACTTTCCTCGACACTTTTGCTAGATACCGTCAAAGTCTCGGACTTCCAGCATCGTCTGTTGATCTCGGATTTGTGGAGGACGTCGGAAACATCAGCGAGCGTCCGGAGATCCAGGCTTCTTTGCTATCCCGCGGACTCAGGCCCATCACAGTCAGAGATGTTCTCCGCGTAGTCGAGGGGGCTATTGCAACGGGCTCGCCCAGGAATCCAGCTATTCCCAGAGACTCTTCTTACGATGGCTTTTCGCAGAGTCAAATCGTCCTCAGCTTTGGCATGATTGACAAAGCTACAGCAGAATGGCAGTCTTGGGCCAAGGACGCAAAGTTCGGTCTGCTGCGATCTAGGGCAGCTGACAATGCGGCGATTGATTCTGAATCTGAGACCGGGGAGAGTGCGGTCCAGACAGCCGTCAAGGCCTTCCGAAACACACTTGGGCGGCTGGGTGATGCACCTGAGGGCAAAGAGGCGGCTTTACAGCCCGTCGTTTGTTCTGCTCTCGTTGCGAAGCTAGCACAGGTGCTGTCGATGAAGGTTGGCGAGATCCAACCTACGAGATCAGCAGTCCAGTATGGCATGGATTCTCTCATTGCCATCGAGGTTAGGTCTTGGGCGAGATACGCATTTCAGATTGATTTGCCCATCAATGATCTGACGAACCCATACAGTATCCAGGATCTGGCAGCTAGGGTCTCCCGAATGATTGTTTGAGGAGTTGTCATGTCTCTCACGGTTTCATTTTTGTTTTCGACAGTTTATATTTTCTGTTTCCAAGTATAGCTCTGTTAGAATACTTGAGGACCAATCAACCAACTGTACACAATCTTTGCTTTCTAGCGATCATCATGTCTTCCAATAATCTGCTCAAACTTTACTTGTATACTCCAACGCCCTCCTTGTGTAAAAGATTCTTCAACAGTGATTCGTTCTATAGAAGAGTAGGAGGACGGCTCTAGGTTTCACTATCTGGGGGTTACGCCCAGGTCCATCCTAGCTTGCGGGCGCAAACGAAGCAACGTAACACCAACATACCATTCAGCCCCATTTACGTGTCCAGTTCAGACTCCATATCTTTCTTGATGTCGTCTCGATTATTATAAACTCCCCGGCCAAAGCAGAAAAACACTGTGCTCAACGAGTGTCTTATCCAGGCGCAGGCCCTACTTTGTCGTGGGAAAGAGAAGATGCGGATGCGGAGGCTGAGGGCGACTTTGACGAGGTGGATGAACCGTTCAACGGCTTTTGGGCAGAGAAGGTTATTCTGGAATGCAATCGTAAGCGAAAGACTCTTTGCCAAACACATGGCGAGTTTCTCTGATAAAAGGGACTCACAGTGTCATGAAAGAATGGTATTGTATGTTGCCAACATCTTTTCGCACATCAGCCAGGAACGACTTTACTTTCTCCGGAGACCAGCCCAGCGCTTGCGTATAAACAGGCATTGATAATGGCTCAAGAACAAGCAGCCAGTTCTGCGTCATTAGATGGCCTAGGCGCTGCAACTGCTTCCCAGGGTAGCACGCATTTGTCGGTGCGCCGTTCCTCGTCTCAATGATGGGCTCAAAGCCAATCTCCTGCAGCAACGGCTTGAAGTCCTTGGGGTACTCCAGCGTTGTACCAAGAATGTTCATCCCTTGCTCTAGCAGATCATTCCATTTTTTGAATGCCGTGCCGTCCAGTGAATGATTTGGCGACTGTAGGAGTGCGATCCATTCTGTAAATTCCGTCCATCCTCCAGGTTTCAGATTGTCGAATGTTGACTGGATTAACTTCTTTTTATCCTCAATATCGCCAATCTGGCGAACGTGAATAAAATCGAAGTTGCCGCCGTCGGGGAAGTCCCATTCATGGGTGATATCCTTGGTCAAGAAGCTACAGTTAGGTAAGGTGTAAGGCGGATGGACCGGAGTAATGTCCACGCCTATCACTGAACACTGAGGATGTTTTTGGGCTACCAGCGTACGCCACGATGGTTAGCTTGAATGGCACAAGAGGAAATAAAGGGGGGGGGAAGACTTGCCAAATTCCTAATATGGCAAAAAGGCAAAAGTCAGCAAAAGATGCAAACAATAACATTTGTTCAACGGTGAGAACTTACCAATGCCCATGTTCCAGGGCCAGTGCCGACATCAAGAACTCTCTTCGGCCTTGATGATATAGGTGCTAAATGATGCTGGCCTTCGAAGACATCAATGATGACGGTGTGCTGAATGACTGGCGCAATCTGTCAGCAAACAAGCTAAAGAGTAAGCGAGGGAGTGGCGATCCCGGGCCGCAATCCATACTATTTCTGTCTGTTTCTTGCTAAAACGAAAGCAAATTAGCACACGAGCAATTAAGATGCGCGCTATCGAAGAGCATGAACGGTGGGATGGGACGGGACGGGACGGCTCATACCTGGCTGTTTGGCACAAAGCCGTAACCTGTGAATTGGTTTTGGTTAATTCTCGGATGCCATTGGCTTGTCAGAACCGGGGAAACGGACGAACAGAGGATTTGTTGAACTTCTTGACGAAAGATTGGAAGAAACGCTTGGAGCGTGACCCGATGGTCGGAGTGGAACTTCTTTGTCATGTTAGCATGAGCAGACAGGGTAGCCTTGATAGGTGGCAGTCGGCCCCCATTTGATCCACAATCAAGGGGTTTGAGGTGACATGAGCCGGCAGTAACGCAATAGGTAATTCTTACCGTTCCAGAGGCCGATAACTCGTGAACTCATCTGAAGAATCTGAAGAGTCATCTAGACTCTCCTTGGGCCGTAGCAGACTGCTTGGCTATGTTTTTCGAACAGTCAGTTAAGCAGCAACGATGAGACGGCTCTTGAAATTCCCACCTCTTCCGGCCGGGCCCTTGCAGCCGCTGCCGGGGAAAGCGTCTGCTGCTGGTCCCATCCGCCTGAGCGTCTGCTCATGGGCGTGCCAGGGATCCCCCCACTCGGGTTTTGGCTGTCACTGGTGGACGCGCTAGAGGCATAGTTTGACGGGGAGGAGGCGGTGAGTGCGGCTTGGGCAGGGGGCCTTGTCACGGCTGTTGGCTGCAGGTTTGGGTTGTCCGTGGATCCGCCGCCGCTTCGAGTTGAGCTGGAGTCGTGCCCATTGTCCGCTGCGTGAGCCATTTGTCGTAACGCGGGCCGCGCCGAAGCCCAACTGTTTGGTTTGTCTCTAACTTAGTTTGACCTTTGGCTTGGCGTTGGTTGTTTCGAAGAAGAAAAGAGTGAAAACTAGAAACGGACGTGGAATAAAAAAGGAAGAAGAGTAAATACGTCAGTAGTCAGGCACTCTCTGATGGGTTTGCTGCAGGAATTACCGCGGTTCTCACGTGTCGAGCCAATGGGTTGGAAAGTCCTGGATGGGGTCATGTTGCTCTTCTATAATTTCTCGACTGCCGTTGGGTACCGAGCTCATCCTTGCTGTTGTCTCGTTTTCTCTGTGTGATCATCCCGGGTCTAGCCATGACCGGTTGGTCCAGGACCGCCAACCCGCTTCCACTGGCAGCGGACTACGATGTACTCCGTACTGTAGCAGGAATAAATAGCATGCTCGCTTGCTCTGGCGCAGTTTAGAGTTTGTCACACTGCGTAGTATTGGGGTCTTTGACAGCCTGACAGCCACGCGTGGAGATGCCGTGGTGTGGTGTGATCAGTGCCGAACGCACCTTGAAAGCTGACCGAGTAGCTTAACCAGTCACGTGACTGTGTTTTGAATCCTTCTAGTTAAATCGGATTCATCTCTTGACGATGGAAAAGACGGAGTGCTCAAACTCCTTATTTATCAATTTTTATCTGAGTCAGATCGATTTTGAAATAACTAAGTGCTGTTATCCTCACCGTTCGCTTAACGCAAAAATGCCGAACTTCCCGGCGCAAGATACGAACCAGTCTTGGCATTTTCATAAAGGGATCTCTCGAAACCCCAGGAAATGGCACGTGGTAATGCTTAAAGAAATCCGACCCGACTCCGGATTAGTCTTGATACCAAAAGGCGTTCACTTCAACTCAGATTTAGAGATGCATCAAAGGCGAGATCAAATCGCCAGCGCCCATTGCCTACCCTAAAGTGCGGGATTTTAACCCCGTCCGCCAATATTTAATTGTTCTTGCTAGGATGTTATTCCCATATTAGATATTAATGTTATTCTTGTAAATTGTTTAAACAAAGTTTTAATGTAAATCATAACCTTAAACTCCCTGTCACGTGAATTTTGGTTGCTAGTTAATGATTCAGAGGCATCCAGATGTTGTTTGTCTGCACCTTATATCCAAGATAATTTTCAAATCTACAATGTGCCAAATGCCTAGCTCATGCAGTAATATGATATGCCGCTAAACCAATCAACTATGACCCCCGCGCTAGGCACACGCGTACCCGAACCACAATTATTTTCTTCTAACCTCCAATCTTGAGCCTTTGGTAATGACTTGCAGCATGACAATATCAAACAAGGGTTCAAACTTTGCTGAGAAGCAGAAGAGATCCCAGACGTGCGAGTTCAGCCTTGTCAATTCCTCTCGTCTTAGCCATCTTGGCACGTTTATATAATAGATCTTTAAGTGCATTCTTTGAAGCCCTCAATCCTGCGAATAACAGTCGATGGGGCCTCAAGCGGGTTTTATGGATGTATCGATCCTCGGCGGCCAGCTTGTACATGTGTAGAAATGTAGCTAGATTCACGGTTACGCTTAAGAGGCGGAACTGGTGAGTGCGTAAAATGTAACTTCCAATACTGATAGGTCGCTCGGGCTTGGCGTAGAACTTGCGAGTATGACGTGATGTAGAAGTGCTGCTAGTTTTCTATCAGCTCTAGCCATGACTCAAGGTGAAGGATTTTTCGCAGGCGATGTAGGTGATGAAGGCTTGATGTGCTATATGCTCTTTGTTGCATTCCTTTCTTCTTAGATACCATCACCGCGCGGCGTCGAATCAACATGCGACTCAGCAGAAGTTGCGAGCATCTCGTCTATCTGCTTCCCTAGTAGAGTTGCTTACCCAAGAAACTCTTTTTTAGTTTCCATACTTGTAAAGACTGACACTATAAGCGTGTCAGGCGTGCAGTAGGTGGCGGCGAGAGAGTGTTGCCAGTCATTTCGATGATGGACTTGGAGGTTGTCGCCTTGGACGGTTAGGTGAGAATCGGAAGATGGAACCGGAGTCTTTGGTACGAACTTAAGATGTGGGTTTAGACGCAATTGAAAGTGTTTATTTTATTAAGTAGCTCTTGCTCTTTAGAAAAGCCTAATTGGAGATCGAATAGTTCCTTACAGTCGGGCAATCGAACATCAACATTCGGTCAACTAAGAGCGCCTATCAGACGTTGTCAACACTAGAAGTTAACCCTGGAAGCACCACATGACACCGTCCAGATATCACAAACCCATACCCAGTTGAATGCAACACCCGTTCCGGGTTTGCGCGATGCTCTATCGCGAACTGCCAGTCCAGCTAAATGTCTTAGTTTTCTGCGCGAAAATTCTTGGCAGCACGATCTACATCTTTGTCAACTCCCGGCATTGATTAGGGGGAAGAGATGGCTTGAATTCACGAGAGCAAGTGGTTAACGACTTGGAGTCGATGGGAACCAAATCCAAGTAGTACCGTAGCATGTCAATTTCATGCAGGGAGGAGAATTTCAGCCGGTCGCGAATACTAGTATTCAAAATCCCTGCGGCTTTGGTGTTAGTTTTATTTCAGTTGATCGACCTTATGTTTCCAAGTGTTTCGTTGAGGACCAGCCTCGAGTATCGAAGCCAAGGTAGATTAACTCTTTGCTCTGGACGCCACAACTGAGGAGTTAAGTTATCATTGGGCAAGCGCTTGCTCGAATTTCAGCAACTTGAGGATCGTGACAAGTACAGGAAAATTAACGCGCTGACGAAGTTTCACATCGCCAAGCGTTAAGTCAGAAATATAAAAAGCCGGGATGGAAAGAAGTATCTAGACGTTGTTGGCGATATCTTCGGTGTAGATTTGACACCATATGTAAAGGCCAAGAAAATCCCATTTTCTCATCACCTGTCTTCATCAAGGGGCGAGTGAACCGCTTCAGGAGACCTATGATAGTACTTAATATCATTTAAAGGTTTAGTTTTGAGCCAAATTGGCTGCAAATTTTAAGGTGCTCTTATCATAAACGGCATCCTATAGCAATCGCAAGAGTCCTGAGAGATGTTCCCTAGGCGCAGATTTAGCGAGAACCACCACTATGATTCTATTGCGAGCTCTAGAAGCAAGTCCTTTCCATATCCTCTCATTTCATGGGCTTCTTGACCACATTCCAACCTTGGAATGTGACCAAACTCTTGGCTGCCAAATCTTGTGTCATATTAATCTGCTCCTGTAGTATGGTACGTCCTTGCCAGCTGCCACAACTTCAGTAAAGGGGTTTCTGGTTTCTGAGAGATAGAACGTTTACGGTGCCCTTAAAACAAACACCAAGGTACTCATGATCATCAGCTGGAGAGCTGACACACTTGGACACGTGCATTTTGAACTTGTTATGCAGATGCGCGCTGGTTGAGGGTTTTACGAATTCCAATTTCTTTAAGTCTCAACCACTCTACACGCACACTAATTCGACAAGGGAACTGATCCTCTGCGTGAGGGCTGAAGAAAGGGTTCGCTTCCTCGGCCCAGGCCGAGGTCATCACGGCTCCATGTCTTCGGAGGCGCTATGAATTAGGCTAGTTTAGAAGAAGCCTGAACATATAATGAGAACGCCCATCGCTCGAGTAGCATTCACTTGATCTATCAGCCCTATCACCCAATCCAAGCAAAATGCAAAGTATATTGTGATGTGGCCTTTTGGCCTCATTAGCCTTTGCTGGCATCACATATCGGAACTAAGCCGTCAACGGGCCTGGCATCTTGATACGATGGCTAGACATTTGGTCGCCTGAAAATTACACGACGAGCAACTTGACAAGTCGAGGCCTTCTCCTGCGCAGCTGTTCGGTAAGCGTGCCGAAGAGCTCCAGGGCGAAGGTGCGCTACTATGTCCCGAGTTCTTCAAGACATCGATTGGCAATGTAGTTGGGTGTATAGTTATCGAATGCTGCCAGGGGCTATTAATAGTTGCTGTTCGGCCAAGGGCGTCTGTGGCTACGGCAAAGGTTTCTATGACGATGGTTGCCAGAGCAAATGTGATTCTACGGCCATATACGGTGAATGTGGTGGTGTTCCGTTTGGCCTCAAACTTTGCTGCATCTCCGGCGGTTAGTACGGTACCACGGAGAAGCTCTGCATCGCTCTCAACAAGTGGTCTCTCTACCAACAAGGCTACGGCAGCTGCTCCATGATCCGGCTCAAGCCGTAGGTCGAGGGTTCTAGCACGGCCGACAAATGCACAATCTACTACTACCAGGCCAATAACATACGCGAACGCGCGTGCAACAATATTTACCTCAATGATATCAAGACCGACAGCTACGCGCACCTGTACTAACTCAGACGTTGGCCACCATCGATCCCAACTCTTATGGTGTTAAGCTTTTGGACTCCACGGATGAGGATAATGTCCGCGGCTTTACCATGGCCGTGGATATACCGTAACTGATCCCTCGTGCAACCTGCTCGGCTGTACCTTTTCTAGCTCCAGCAACCCAGCTGTACACGACGTAGATCTTCCAAAACGGTGCCGAGAACTGGACCAAAAAGTTCTCCAGTGCCGTCGTTGGCTGCGGCTTGTAGGGCAGCTCGATGTTTGACGTCAGCAAGGACCTCCGATTGACGACATGCATAGTACCCGGTACCACGCCTTGCTCAACATGCACACCGCCCGTGGCCTTCTGCATCCATATATAGATTGCCAACACGTTCAGCGTATTCCACAAGATCTTGATGGGCAGCATCAACTTCAGCACCAAGCAGCTATTGGGCGGCATCAAGGACACTGTCAAAGACTACGGCGACCTGCCTGGTGACTACCGCGGCATAATTCTCAACATGCTGTTTGGTATCCTCACATCGGCCACCGCTCCTGGTATCTTGGGCACGCTGACCTTCTTCTCGGTCGCCAACAGTGGCAGTTTCGGCCAAACGGTAACGCCTGACGATCTCAACGACGACCTCAAGAACGTCTACGGCAAGGCCTTGACTGCCGTGATCCACCATACCAGCGGCTACTGAGCATTCTTAGTATAATAATTTGTGTTTAAAACATGTTCATATACCAGAACAATGGAGCAACTGCTTGGTCAATCATGTTATCGAGGGTGTTCCAGTCACCAATGGTCGTGGTTTTGCCCTTCGGCTCAAGTGTAGCATTGATGACTCCACGTGTTTGGACACATACATAGGCGTGGAATATAGCAGAATAATGTATCTCGTTTCTAAGCTAGACTTAATCGCTCTAGCGATAGCTTGACGGCTACCTGTGCGGGAGCAGGAGAAATGCAGACGATTGGATGACTATAGTGGCTCAAAGCTGTGTGTCCCCTGGATGGCATGAATTTTTTACCGCCTTGAGCTTCAAGGTGCTCAAAGGAATCGCAAATCAGCAAATAAGCAAAATGAAATACGTCTTATACTTTGGTCTATTTCAACCAGGTTTTCTTGCAAGCTCTCCTGACCACTTAACTGGGTTTAAAAAAGAGTTTCTTTCAAGTGTTAAAGCGAAGTTTGTGAACAATACCAGGCCTTGTAAGCCTCTTTCAAAAATGTTCGAAAATTTGACATCATTTGGCTATCTAGCCTCTTTGTGAGAGGAAGCGCATAGCTCCGTCCGCCGAATTCAGATGGCCTTATCACCGAAGATCTGGTGACTGCCCTGCTAGGAAGTTCGCTAGTTTTGGGTTCTCGTGGATATATGTCTTGGAAACAGACAGTTGAACAGGTCCATTGTAGCACAGCTCAAGTCCTTTCCGAGGCGTGTTGAGATGCTATTCGTTATTTAAGCGTAGGAAATAGTAAAATAACCACTTGATCCCAAGTTCAACCTACTCCCTATCAAAGGCTTCAGATATTGCTCCGAACAACTATTTCCGCAGCAGGAGCCCTTAACTCGATGCGTCCGAATTGAACATTAGATTAATAAAAATACACTATCGTATACTCCATCAGATACATCATCTTGTCACAGACGTAAATGCTTCGCACCCGAATTCAAGTGAAGCATTAATCTAAACACCCGGAGTGGTGAACCCAGGAAGCTTGGGCCAATCACCTAGACGGCCTGGATCGCCACCAATTCGGACCCAGACGGCATGCGAAGGTGTAGGCCCATCAAGAACAAACATCTGGTACCAGGAAGGAGGGCTGACAAAGGCGTTAGGGGGTGCGGTGACGGTGCAAGTGTTACCACTGCAAGAAACGGCAGGGAACAGGGTACGTTGGCCCATGCTGACACCATGAGTAGCACCAACAGAGGCCATCAGAGATACTTTCAGCTTGGCAGCGCCCTCCTTCAGGGTCGAGGTGAGAGTAAAGGTGTAACTCTTGCCGTAGCTCCAGTCACGGTCCTCGATGGTAAAGTTGGGTTGAGCGGCACCAGACAGGAGATAGTCGGGCCAGAAGTACTCGACACGCTTCTCCTGAGGATGCTTCCCCTGATCTTGCGGGTCAGAACCAGACACAAGAACCTTTCCATCGCTCAGTAGAACAGCCTCAGTGTGATATAGGCGAGCAATGGTGGTGTTGGCAAGAACAGTCATACGCTGGCCGAAAGGCTGCTCAGGGTCATACATAACAGCGTTGAGGTTGGGATTATCGGCAAGACCGAAACCACCACGACCGACCTGAGCTCCGCCGACGATGACATATCGACCGTCGGGAAGCGCTACAATGTTGGGCATGACTCGTTTAGAGGGCTGTAAAATTCAGCATCAGTGAAACACAGAACATGAGGCTTCACGTACCATTCGCTCAATAGTCCAGTCGGCACCTGGAGTATCAGGCTCCATGATGACACAGTTGTCGAGGGCCTCGTTACCTGGCTCATGGGTAGTACCACCACAAATAAGAATCTCGACGGGATCGTTGTAGGGAGCCTTCTGAGGCATGAGCATCATTGTTCCTTGCAGAGGATAGTTGCGTCCAGTCAAAGGGTTATCAACTTGGCCAGGCATATCCGGTAGCTTGCGAATAGAGTGGAAGTCTACTTGAGAAATGATGCGAGACTCGTTGAACTGAGCGAAGAAGATGTTGCCAGAAGGCAAGATAGCCATGTGAGGGTATGAGTTGGTTCGGCCAATGTTCTCGGCCCGCTCAAGGTAGTCGATGTAGGTCGACTTGGTGACACCTGCAGGATGGGGGAGAACCTCGGCAGAGGGTACAATAGGTGCGTCAGAACCAGACTCGCCACCCATGGCGAGGATAGAACCGTTGGAGAGAACAAGAGCGGTAGGGTACCAGCGAGGGTCAAAGAGACGTAGCTTGGTGTAGTCCTCTTCCCAGACGTTGGTACCATTGTCGACTCCTTGGGGTGAATCAGGAGTGAAGAAGCGAATGCCGTAGACCGAATCAGCAGACCAACCACCTATATTGATAATACGTCCAGCCTTGTCAGGCAAAGTGAAGGAAGCAGAGCAAAATACATCTGTCTTGAGAGCAAGCTCACGGTAGGTGTTGGTCGAGTAGTCAAACTCGAATGAACCCTCAGTGTTGTCCCACGACGTGCCGTGCTTCTCAACGAACACGATCTTGTCATTGATATTGACAGAGCTAATCAATGGTACAATGGGAGCAGTAGAGAAATGGTCATACTTGCCAGCAGCTGGGCCAGATGCATAGTGGAAGGTGTTGAGCGAGGTTCCTGTCCACTCATAGTAGCTTACGTGGTTACCTGCACCGCAAGTGTAGTTGCGGTTACCAGGACAAGCCATGCTGCAGAAGCTGTCGTCCTTCCAGATATCACCTCGATCTTCAACAGCCTTGAGATCACCACAGACGCACTGTCGACCATACTCAACACCGGCAGCAGAGTAGCCGAACTTCTGGCATCGTGCAAGACAGGTCTCAACCGTCATGTTGCTGGTGGCGTAGTTGGGAGCATCTTCGTAAAGCCATTCCAGCACGTAAGGGTTGTTGTTATCGAAGACACAGCCCTTGTACTCCCAGTCACCGGGTAGATCATCCTCCTTGGGAACAGGAATGGGCCAGATGGGAAAGTCTCCGTCAGAATAGATGGACAGGCGGTTACCGGCACCACACTTCTGGCTGCTATCGCCTGCACAGGCCATGTTGCAGTCAGACTCTGAAGTCTTGGAGGCGGCGTTGTTAAGAGCATTGCCACAGAAGCACTCCTCTGCATATTCGAGACCGGCGACAGTGAAGCCATTCTTGATGCATGTGGCGATGCATTTCTGGGGAGTCATGGACGATGAAGGACCACCCGGAGCAGCATCCATAGCACGGCCGGGAGGATCAATGTAGCAACCCTTGTAAGACCAGCTGTCTGGTAGATCGGTAGCAATTGGACCGGTAGTTGCAATAGCAGACCCAGTGCTGACAGAAGAAGTCTGGCTAGGCACCGAAGAGGGAACAGAGGTTCCTCCAGCAGATGACTTGCCAAAGACATTCAATCTATCACCAGCACCACAGGGTTGATCAGCATCGCCAGCACATGGCATGTTGCAGTCAGCCTCTGGAGCCGTGGTGGTAGGCTTCTTGCTACCACAGACTAGTTGACATCGCAGTCAGCAACTAAACCGCGATACATGCACATGTGATAGAGTTGTTCACTTACAGCATTCAGCCTTGTACTCCATACCGGCGTAGGCATAGCCGAGATCAGCACAGTGGGTGACGCAGATCTCGGCAGTCAGGCCATCTGTGTCATAATAAACAGGGCCATCGAGGGCACGCTTGGAAACGCTATCAACGAAGCATCCAAGGTAGCTCCAGCCCTCTATTGGGGTCTTTGGCGGCGTCAGATCCCTGCGCAGGATGACGCTGGCCGAAGTCAAGTGAGTGAACGCTGCAGCGAATGCAGAAAAACGAAGGAATAACATGGTAAAGAGACAACGAGTGGCGTAGAGAGCTTAACGAAAGACAGAAATGGGCAAAAACGAATGTGATGCGAGGGTCCAGGATCTCTAGTGATTCCCATGCAGAGAGCAGGAAAGTGAGATTGCGTGCGGTTGGATCCCTTGAACATAGTTATATCAGTTGGACGCGAGCCACCGATAACGGGTTCGCAGGTATATCTCGCCCACTTCCCTTCCCCCAGAAGACCCCCCTTTCGCCTACGTCTCGTGTTCAATATTTCCAGTCAGGCCATTCTCTTCCCAAGACTCTGACTATAGAGCACATGAGTGCGGTTGTGATTATGCACGTTTACGGGCGCGTCGATGCAAAAGAGCCGAAGAGTTATCGTGCAAGTAAGCCTTGTGATTAAGACGGGTGGTTCTTGTGCGAGAATTGCAAGTATTGCTGCGTATTGGCTACAAGCTGCACAAAAAGGTCTAGATTGCCGAGTCCACCTTGGCAATGGCCAATAATTGGCTGATGCGGCAATCTAAGTATTGTAACACAGCATCCAAGACTGCTACCATGACTGGGCAACTCACTGTCCTGAACAGCAGGGTTTTCGATCGACAGGGCTAACTTAGGATCTAGTTAGGCGGCTGACCGCCAAGAAGATGATAATCTTCCCGATCTGTTTGAGTGGATGGCATACGAGCAAGGTACAGGCTGCAGCGGTGTTCCCACTTTGATAAGTTATGGCTGGCAAGTCTCTGATCCCTGCTCTGCTAATCTGGACATGTCCGGTTGGTGGAAGTGGCCTCTGAAATATCCGAGGGGACAAGCCCTATCGATGCAACCCTCCAAATACTTGGGGAAACAGAAAAAACACGAGTATGCTGTGCCTGCAATCAAAAGTTCTGCTGCATAAGACGGAGCATGATACTGCATTTTGCTAGGTGCATTACTATCAATATGTCTTGAGCGCTTAAAGCTGCATATCTTTTTTCTCGGAACCAGCCCACCAGGCCTTGGTGTCTGTCTGCCAAGGCCATTTATCTCGAGTTTTGCCAACGCATCCGCTTGGCCAAGGTTCTGGGCTCATATTAATTATTGACCTATTTGCAGCGGCAGAGAAAGATAGGCCTTTCGCACATAATCAGTCAGCTGTAAGTTGGGTGGTTATGAGTATATTGATTTCGTGACGATCTTTATCTCCTATTCGTCATTGATTCCTTTTCCTGCAGGATGATATGTGCCTGGTCAGCATTCAGGGGTTCGTTGCAAAGATGACTCCGACCAAAGTCAAGCAAGCTGTGACGCAAGGGCTTACACGAGTGAATCTGGGTAACTCTCCGACGCTGACCCAAGAATCGAACGATAAAGGATCAGAAAATGATAGACGGCGATAACCAGAATTTCGCAAGTTACGTCTATTGTAAGAAATTAGACCCAGACAATCCAAAAACCATATGCCTGATCCCAGCAAAATGTAAGATTAGAAGAAAACACCAGCTGCTGGATAACCCATTCAGCAAGATACTATCAAGACATTATACCCTTCAATAATCACTCCCCACAACGCACAAGAAAAAAATTACCCATGCACGCTTGATCAGCTTGCAGATCAGCATGCACCCTCCTGCCACATCTTTACCGACTTGACAACCATGCCACGCTCCTTGACAGGACCCCAGGTCGGAAGCCAAGTCTCGTTGGCCTTCCAAAAGTCTCGCATGGGTGTCTCGCTGCTATCAGCCCAGGGCTTGCCGCCAATTGCATCGCTGAGATGGATCAAATTAGCCAAGAAGTCCCCTGCAGCGGAAATATGTAAAGGAGATCGGGAGATCAAAAAGTAGGTGTTGGGGAAATTGGGGGGCTCTGATGACTTACGGGAACCAGCCGTTTGTTCCGCCGACTGCGACGTTGAGGATGAGGTAGAAGGACTCGTCAAAGGGCGTGTTTGCTCGGCCGGTGCTGCTCCAGGGATCTACGGGGATCGAGCCGTTGATCGACTCGCCGGCGAACTCGCCGTATGTCCAGAGGTTCTTGTTCTTTGTGAAGTCGAAGAATTGTACTTGCTATGGGGGGATCAGTGACTTGTCCTTGAGATGGAATGTGTCAGCATAACTTACTCGAAGCCGACCGTCGAGCCAGGTAAAGAGATACTTCTCACTCCACTCCAGGCCGTAGGTGTGAAAGCCTTCAGTGTAAGAGACTCGCTTTCCTCCCCACTCACCATAGGCCATCCTCCAGCGATCGTTCTGGTTAGCAGTGCCCCAATGAAGCGCCGATGAGATAAGATTATCACCCATGGGATAATCTTTGGCGTAGTTGCCACGGCTCTCGGCGATATCGATCTCACCAGACTTGGGCCAGTCGCCGTAGACATTATCCTGGGGCATCATCCAGATGGCAGGCCACATCCAGTCACCTCGAGGCATACGCGCCGTCACCTCGACGCGACCATACTTGATCGTCTTCTTTCCCTTGGTGTTGAGTCGTGCAGACCGCACCGGGTTGATGATCTGGCCCAGCGTGGCATTGCTACGGGCCGAACAGGGCCAGCGGCCGTTGTTCTTCTTGGTCTCCTCTGCCGTGCACTTACCCCAGGTCTTACTGTTTGTCGTCATGTTGACGGTGTAGCCATTGACGAGCTGGTCATGTGTGATGTCTGTGCTCTCAAGTGTCATTGTAGGGACAATGTGTAACCCTTCTGCATCGACATATGAGTTCGCCTCGTCTCTGGTGGTCCAGTCAAAGGCATTGTTACTTGAGGTTGTTAGTTATGAGAACTGATTGAGGGGTGAAGGACATACCCAAAGCCGTTCATCTGTACTTCATGGTTCCAATTGTCGAGGTTTTGGAATTGGTCGTCCATGACCAAGCAGTACTGTAATGTTGGTCAGTGAATCGCCTTCGTGCGTTGAGCATTACTTACCTCATGGTTGGGGACACCTCGGGTCTCATTCCAGCAGAGGTATCCGCCGATTCCTAGTAGACAGTGTTAGTGAGTGAAAGAAAAGTGGCAAGACATGAGAGCATACCCAGACCGATGAAGATGCATGTGTAGAAGATAATGCTGTCCCAATTCCACTCTCTCTTCTTCTTCTCTAGCCAAGGCTTCTCAAAATCGCCCTTCAGACGACTGCTCTTGAATCGACGACGAGGGCCCGTAGCTGTACGGTGTTAGATCATATACGAGTATAAAGCTATTTAACACACATACCCTCATATGTAGAGGCAATCCGAGTCTGTGTTAAACGTCGAGATGCCACAGATTCGGCTATTGGTGTTGCGGCAACGGGGGTAGCGAATGGATTCTCGATAGGGTCAACACCCGGAGTAGTAAATGGGTTCACCCGCTGCGAGGAAGAATCCTCCGCGGCAGAAGTGGCAGTCCTTGAGCCTTCCATCGCAGTACCAAAGTGGAGATGCCAATGTTCAGCTTGTCAAGACCAGGGAGCAGAGAGGGACGGATTGTTCAAGGCAGTCCTGTTAAATGACCCTCAAAAGACGTCTTTTTTTCTGCGTGTAGATATTTCTCTAGAAACAACTGAGGTCTTGCCAACACGCAAGGATAACAGACCTGGTCTGGATTTAGCTCAGCACACGTAGTTATCGCGTAAGACGATGACCCGCTGGGGTGATTATGCGCCCTTGGAAAACGTGCTGAGATGCAGGCATGTCGTGGCGATTAGAGCAGAGTGTTGAGACACACGATTCTCGCCTCATCGGCAACACCAAAACCTTGATCTGAAAGGCAACGCAGAGATAGGACGAGGTACGACGGTGATAAAATTGTGTCAGTGGCAACGGAGACTAAAAGCCTGTCAGCATCGTGATTCGCTTAGGCCAAGTAAGGCTCTGCGGCCCGGCTCATGGCTGATTAGGGCCGAGCTCAACGGTCAGGCTAGGAACCTTCCGCAACGGTGCAGATAGGCCGTGTTGGTTGCAGGTCTTATATGCGATACAACCGCGAGAGCGGCCCAGTCTGCGGCTAAGGGCCAAAGAGGAAGCTAGGTTTGCCGCATCCCAGCACCGGGTATGGATCCCCGGCTCCGCCAAGAGATTGAAACCAGGGACGTTATCTAAGATTGCCTATTAGCACTTCTCCCGCCAGCCTCGCTAACGGGAACCGGGCCGTGGATAACGACATCCTCTAAACACAATGTCTGTGGTTATCTTCCTAGGGTGTTAGCCTTGGTTGGTGAAACGACTTGTGCTTATAGGTTGCAGTCTCGTAGCAGTTGCTTTCTCTTTTCGCCTACTCCTATTGGGACCTGGACTTGGCGATAACTGGATGCCTAAAGATTTTTCTAATATTAGCTATGCCAACGGAGAAAATTCATAGTTTGATTAGACGCCGCACAACGACATGGCGCTTCTGCGACCTTGCTCGTAACCTCCGCTATACCCACCCACGTAAGTTTTTTTTAACCAACTGCCGATGATATCTCGGCCACGTCGACGCTTGTCACAATATATTACTCCGAGAGCTAGATGAAAAGACTCTTATCGGTGGCGGGTACAGCATCCTCGCATCGTCGTTATGGTTACTCTAAACAGTTTAAACCTGGCATCAGCTCGCCAGGCGTCACAAACAACGGGGCCAGCTCGGATCCGAACCAGGGGCCAGACAATTCTTCTGCAGTAACGGCAGGGTTGGTGTTACGTGCTGGCCAAGAGATGCAAGGCCAGGCATAGCATGTTATCCCAACAAACGGGAAAACACGAGGCAACCTGGAAGGGAAAAAAACTCTCTTTGCGTCTTGACCGGCCGATGATTGTCTGACGCTTACATGACAATCGAGACTCAATGCTTGCAGTTCACCGCAGTAATCTAGATTGTCGGATAACGCCTGGGTAAAGCATTCATAACTTGCTCGACCCACGGCTCTTCTGTTTATCTTGGGATTCCTTCGTTCTTGGCTCGATCAACTCGTCCCCCTTTCTTTAATCCTTCTCCTTCGAGTTCTCCCACCCCTTACCCTGTCGAGGCAGATCTTCAAGTCAGCTCGAAGAGGGGACTTCCTCTCGTAACATTCTTTCCTGCTGCGTGAGTGCAGAGATCCCACGTGAGCCATGACTTCTGAAAAGTCGGCCTCTCGCTTCATAGAGTCGGGTGTGCTTCAGCCGCCCAGTCCTACTGCGGACTCAGCTACTCTCAAGAGGCTTGAAGCAGGGGATCATGGTCCCTCTGTTACCCCAAAGGCTCCAGAATGGCCCATGAGAAGATCTCCGCCGTCACGGTCTGCCCATAGCTCTTACTCGGGAACGCCTGCCGCTATGCAGATTCCTGATGCCTCGACCACAGAGCTTCCAGTAGTGAGTCACCCTCGCCCACATCTATGGACTGTCCTTGCATTCCATTCAACGTTGTCTTCATTCATGTTGCCCATACCTGTCCCACCATGAACTTACCTTCACTCCATGCCACCCTCAACAATCCTCTGATCCACACCCAACACACAGCACAACCTCTCACACTAGTCATGACTCAATATACTAATAAACTTAGGTTGCCAAGTACATCGCTCGCCGTGCAACTCTGCTGGGATGGTTCGACGAGCCTGCCGCCACCGCTATCACCAGCGGCTGGTCATCCACATGCATTGCACTCAAGAAACCAGACGGGTCCTACATCTACGCACCAGATGACCCAAGCCCAGACTTGGTGGCAGCCGTCACTCGGCTCAAAGAGTCTGCCGTTGTCTCAATGGCCTCTGAGGTAACCAACTCAGTCCTCGACAGCATCAAGCCTGAGCAAGCAAGTATGGTGAATGAAAATACTGGAGCTCGCATTCCGATCGTTTCTAGTCTTGCCGATGTTCACGGGTCACTTGTGCACTCGACTAGCTCATGCATCGTCGTCCAAGAGCGATGTGTGCTTATCTGGGCCAATGAGTCGAAGACTGTTCTCAATGTGGCGCATAACGTTGAGAAGCAGATGCTAGGTTTTGTAAGTCGTCTCCAGTATCGAAGAGGAATATCACGAAAAGCAATATCTAACTAAAGCTGTTATAGATTGTTGGCCCCAATATGCCCCGCGGCTTGCTAGCGCAAACTGAAGAACAATCAGTTGATGGCGTTCCCACGCCTATTCGTGGAGCTATTGACGAGAAGAACGAGGTCTACCAGGCCGCTATCAAGGTCGAGGAGGGTGCAGATGACACAGAAGAGGATATAGAGGGCAAGCAGCCCGTACGTCCTACTCTTGTCCTCCACTCCCTCCGAATCGGCATTGTAATGTTGTTGGTTATTCTTACCCAAAGTGTTGGTGTTTCAAGAGTAAGTTACGAATCTATTGGCTTCTTTGCAATGTTGGAGACGATTACTAACGCCGACTTCAGTTGCTACGACAATGGTCGTGGGATGGAGATTGGAAGCGATTTATTTTGGTATGTTTCTCTCTTGGCTCACAATGTGGCTGAAAGCTGACTTGAGCCCTACAGGTTGTCGTCATTCCTCCTCTCTGCCTCTTGTCTCTGGTAAGTTTTTTTAAGTCTACTTGTAAGCGGAGATAAACTGACTCAATATTAGTTCTTCTTCATTGTTGTTGTAAGCAGTGTCTTTCAGCTGCTCCTCCCTGCCGGAATCTGTTTGAGAAACTCGAAATATCATTCTGGTAAGTAGTCTATCTTTCTCGATCATAAAACAAGCCAAAGAACTGCGCTAATTACAAAAACCAGCCGTCAAGCCTAATCCAAAGCGATATCGTGATTACCAACTGCCGCACATCACCGTGCAGATGCCCGTGTACAAGGAAGGTTTACGAGGGTAAGTTTGATACTAATCTTTAAAACGCTCCAGTTTATACTGACTTGTATCCAATAGTGTCATTGTCCCAACCATGGTCTCTGTCATGGCCGCTATTCAGCACTATGAGAACCAAGGTGGCACTGCATCTGTCTACATCAACGATGACGGTATGCAGTGTATTCAACCCGAGCTTGCCGCCGCTCGTAAACAGTACTACCGAGAGAACGGCATCGGCTACTGCGCCCGTCTTCCCAACAAGAAGAACCCCAAGAGCAAGAGTTTCTTCTCGTGGTTCAAGCGATCGCCACCTGTCGACCCTGAAGTAGACAACCAGGACGAGAGCGAAGTCAGCCCTCAAGGGCTCGCTAACAAACTTGGCTTTGTTCGCAAGGGCAAGTTCAAGAAGGCTAGCAACATGAACTACTGTCTTGCCTTCTCCAACCGTGTTGAAGACGAAATGCATCGTCTCACCGAAATTGAATGCCAGAGCCGTGGCTGCAGCTACGAGGACCTGACTGCCGAGGATGATGATAGACTCTATGATCAAGCTCTGCAGAACATGGTAGATGCTGACGAAGGAAAGACCTGGGCTGAGGGTAATATCCGGATGGGTGAGATTATCCTCCTGATCGACTGCGATACTCGAGTGCCCATCGATTGTCTTCTCTATGGAGCTCTCGAGATGTACGAGAGTCCAGAGGTGGCTATTCTTCAACATGGCTCCGGTGTTATGCAAGTCGCCCACAACATCTTTGAGAACGGCATCACCTATTTCACCAACATTGTCTACACAGCCATCAAGTACGGTGTTGGCACCGGTGACGTGGCACCTTTTGTCGGGCACAACGCTTTCCTTCGCTGGAAGGCCATCCAGAGCGTCGCCTTTGTCGATCCATCAGACAAGGTTACTAAATGGTGGTCAGACGCGCATGTTTCCGAAGACTTTGACATTAGTCTGAGGGTTCAGATGTCTGGCATGGTCTGTCGTCTAGCTACTTACCACAATGGTGGCTTCCAGGAAGGCGTGTCTCTGACAGTCTATGATGAGCTGAATCGATGGGAGAAGTATGCTTACGGTTGCAACGAACTAGTGTTCCATCCTTTGTGAGTCCCTCCATTTGGCCCAAGCCTTGAACAATCGCTAATTCCCCTCGCAGTTACAAGTGGATCTATAAGGGACCAGTCACTAGGCTTTTCCTTCGTTTCCTCTGGAGCAACATGCCGGTTTCTAGCAAGGTTTCCATCGTTGCCTACATCTTTACCTGTAAGTGCTCTTCGCGTTTGAGTTCACTGTTGCATAAAACTAATAATCACAGATTATGCTATTGCTGCTGGTATGCTTCTCACCCTCGTCAACTATATTCTCGTCGGTCTCTTCTTCTACGACCTCGACCAATTCTATACTCCATCTTGGGGTATATGGGTTTCTCTTTTGGTCATCTTCAATGGTGTCGCCTCAGTTGCTTGCAGCATGACGCGTCACCGTCTCAAGGAAAAGTCATTTTGGGTCGCCATTCTTGAAGCGTCCAAATGGCTTCCATTTCTACTTCTCTTCTTTGGTGGTATCAGTATCAACTGTGCCAAGGCCCTTCTATGCCACGCCTTCTCCATCAACATTGAGTGGTCATCAACCTCCAAGGAGCTGGGCCCTACTGGTATCTACATCGGTCTCAACAAGATGATGCACCGTTTCAAATACACCTTCCTCATCTGCATTGTCATCGCGGCTGGTATGATGTACATGGCTTTTGGTGCGCCTTGGGGTTGGACGATTGCCCCTGGAAAGTTTTCGGCTGGCACTTACGCCATCGTGCCTCTGGCTGTTCAAGTAGCCTGCGCATTTACCTTGCCTCTGTTCCTGGGTCTGACTTGATCTTGTGCTATTACTGATGCAAGGATATGGTAATGACTCTCAGATACACGAATTAGTTGGTTTAATACTCATGGTACCACCCCATTGGAGGGGCTGAATATAGCACACGGCATATACGGGGCCTATTGATGACTAGAAATAATAATGGATGCAAAACGCAACTTGTGAATGGATAAAGTGATCTTGTTTGCATTTCGATAAATGTATCAGTAGTAGCTTTTGAAGCCAATTCCCAAGCCCATAGCTACAGTACCACTAAAGATCTCTGCTAGGTGACCGTTACCCGGAAGATGGCGTATGAAGCTTTCATCTCGTGGGAAACCTTAATCCAGCAGGTGATGGCTCAAATTTCTTAGACATGCTGCACCATTACACAGATAGACTGTCGTGATACCTGTTAATCCTTTCCCATTAATAAATGCATAACTTGTGTATGCTGATACCCATGATTAGGTATTATTTGACCACATGAGAGGGGCGATTCTAAACGCGTTTGGTGATCTGACCTTAACCAACCAACTTCTTTCGAAGCAACTTGCAAAATAGGTATGAGGAGGAATGAATAAGTAAACATCAGATACAGTGAATAGAAACACGATAACAGGTCTATTAGTAGCTGCTGACTTTACCGTTTTGTCTTATAGAAACAGTCCTGTATATTACTGAGGCCTGTCTGTCAACACATCGCAATGCATGGGAATCTGACTCGACTGATTGGATACTAGTCAGAATGCTCACCACGTACGTGATGAGTGTATGGAATCATGGATAGTCAGTCATCGGCTATGGACATCACGTGGTGATTGGTAGCCAGCAGACTAATTTCGGTTATTGATGGCGGGATAGTGTCCGATATAAGCAAGTGCTATGTGTGAGTTTCGCCTCGAAAGGTGCACGACCGGGTTTAAGGAAGAAGTGCAGGTATCATCTTCTTTTTCGCACAGCTCTATTACTAGAATAAGACATCTTATGATAGCACTAATAAGGATTTCGTCAGCGCTAGCCTTGTACAGGGCAAGACAGTAATATAACAAAGACATCGCGCTGATGTTTTGCAAGCTTACTTTCTATTTCTTTCAGACGAGTCTTATCTACCGCAATTTGCAGCATGCAACCATTCAGGGTCATCGTTGTTGGCGCCGGGCCTGCAGGCTTGGTCCTCGCCCACGCGCTGCAAGTGTCTGGCATTGACTACGTGCTTGTTGAGCAGAGAGCGCAGGTTCCTCCAGATCCGGCTTATGGCCTATTCCTATGGCCTCATATTATAAGGATTTTTCATCAACTAGGCATTCTCGATGTTGTGCAGGCAGTCAGCCAGCCAATGGTGGAGTCCATACACATGTCTGTTCAAGGTGATGTTCTTCACCGTGATCAGGGCTATCAGAAAATGAAAGCATTGTTGGTAAAACCACTCTCGAAACATCCATGGTACGCACTAACATACTCAAGGTTCGGATACCCAATGCTGATATTCAACCGCGGAGAGTTCGCTTCGGCATTATTAAACGCACTGGACAACAAGGACCAACACGTCAAAACGAGCAAGCGACTCAAGAATGTAGCATCAAGAGAGAACGGTGTAAGGGCTGAGTTCGCCGACGGCACCTGGGAGGATGGATCAGTTGTGGTGGGAGCCGACGGTGTCTGGAGTACCGTCAGGGATCAAATGATCGCAAAGGCGCCAAAGGGACTCTTCGACGATAACCCGAACCCTTTCGAGGCGTCTTACGCGGGCGTGTTCGCCAAAACTAATTCTATCAAGGGACTTGGTTCTGGTAAAACCATCAATGTTTACCAAGACGACGCTCATGTGCAGGTCTTTACAGGCAAGACAGAGGCGCAAATTGTCGTCTATCATCGCATACCCGTAGCAAGAGAGCGAACGTACTTTGGACAAAACGACGCAGAAGATGCGGCTAGGCCTTGGCTTGACGTCCCTGTTGGCGACGGCATCACTTTTGGTGATTTGTGGAGAGAAAAGGTTGCTGGTGGAAGCGCCAACTTTGACGAGGGTGTGCTTCAATGGTGGCATTGGGGTAGGATGGTTTTGATTGGGGATTCTGCTCATAAGGTATGTTCATTGGTCAAGTTTGATGTGATGACAGGCTAATACGTAGCAGATGAATCCGGTAAGAGGTGCAGGGGCTTGCTGTGGAATCGAGGATGGCATCGCCTTAGTGAACAGCCTCAAGCGCATATTACGCTCCGAACCGGATCCCTCACAGGAAGATATACGCCAAGCCTTTATAGCTTACCAGTATGAACGAGAGTCTGCAGCCAAGTTATGGATGGACATCTCTCGACTCAACCTTGAGTTATGCACTGGTCCAGCTCAGCCAGCATTGACGGCAGCCAGTATTGCTGATTTAAGGGCTATGCCTTTGGTCGCAGATGGACCTATATTGTATCATGTTCCGTTTCCTGATGAGAAGAGAGGGTTTGTACCGTGGAGGAAGAGACCGAGGAGCTCAGCATCACCTGACAAAGTCAAGGCACGTCTTTAATTCGGCAGTTGTGCAGACATCACTTGCCATTATTAAGACGTACAAGACCTGTGTGGAAACAATTGGAATTCGAGAAGGTAGCAAGAAAATTGCAAAATTCAGATACAATTTTGGGCTTTGTCTCGCGTGATTCGACATGGCTTGAAAACCTTCATTCAATTGGCACCCAAGCCCTACCCAAAAACAAAAACAAGGGGAATGTGGAGGCTGAGCACGACAATCAGCCACTCTCAACGCCGTAACTCGTTGAAAGCTGACGTCTCCAGCCTATCACAACTGAGACTGGATGGAACTAAGCATAGCTGAAATGCAGGCTGGCGGCTAGAAAACAGACTTGGGGTAACACTAAAGACAGAAAGTAAGGGCCAGAAAAACGAGCTGAAGGCTGTGAGCTGCGGGTTTTTAAATGGGGAGACATCCCCATCGACGTGGCAGTGATCCTGAATATATTGAACTGTTCCTGATTTACTGACTTTAACCCTCTCTTTCTACAATGACGCCTCCTATCGCTTTAACACTGTCTATCAGCGTCCTTCTATCAGAAGTAGCCTTGGCCCAGACCAATACCACCGTCAGTAATGACACGAGCAATAACATGACCGGATGGGTCTCTCCCGCACCACGCAGAAGCACTTGGAGCATCATCTGGAGCTGCCTGTCTATTTTCATCGTCTGCTCCTGGAAATGCGTTCACCTGAACATCCCAACACATGAGGAGGTCCAAGGTGAATGGCACACGCTTAGTCTCTGCAAGAGTCTATCAAACATTTCTATTTGGCCCAAATCACCACTGCGGAGGAAATGGAGACGCAAGGTTCTCTGGATGTCCTTCATAGCTATCGCGCCCGAGTTCGGCGTAGCTTTAGCTGCGAGGCAATACATGAATGCGCGCAAGGAGTTAAAGAGGTTTAGAACAGCCAAGCCTGGCAACAGGTGAGTATTCTTCATGAGCCGTGCAACATTCTCTGCTAACTGGCTTTAGTCTCCAGGACTACACTATGACCCACGTGTTCTACATCCAAATGGGAGGCATTGTGATGTACGACGTTCCACCACAAGCATCTACTGCCCGGTCTGGCTTTAATTCAATCACTGTCAACCCCCGAGCAATGCCTCAAGGAAGGATAATCACATCTTTAGGTAAGGACTGCATCTTCACATTTCTTGTCAATACTTGCTGTGTATTACAAAACTCTTTTTAATCTCATGATTAGATGAACTTCATGATAGCCGTGTCATACCCAAGATTGCCGAATACGAGATCAAAGATTTGAGCAAGGCCGATGCTTTTACGAAAACATTTGCCATAGTCCAGTGCACATGGCTTGTGGTCCAAAGCATAGCCCGAGGTACAAAGGGATATGCTATATCACAGCTAGAGCTGGCCACTTTGGCATTTATCTTTTGTGCATTAATCATGCACATCTTCTGGTGGTCCAAGCCATTTGACGTCGAGACACGACGTGTTTTGGCACGGCTACCGCCTTCTGCAACACGTGTTCCGAATTCTACTTCCTTGTCTATGGATGACTTGGTCAAATCTGATCACACTCTATTACGGCAAAGGGATAGAGACCTATCAATGGACATCTTCTCTGACCTCGTTGCGGATCTCACCGAGGTATCGACTATCAGATTCGGATCTGTCACGACACTTCTTCCTTCAGCTGCTCTGTATATTACAGCCATCGGATTCTCAACTATTCACCTTGTTGCCTGGAATTGGGAGTTTCCGTCGCCACTAATCCAGCATCTATGGAGGTGGTTCAACGTAGGTGCTCTGGTAGCGTCGGTTGTGACTCCGGTCGCCAATCTTCTCCTCCAGTCTCTTGATTCTACCTTCACAGATTATGCTCTACTAGGCTTGGTTTTGATGAGTTTCTTTGGTTATGTTGTCTCAAGGTTGGTGGTTCTAGGGTTGACCTTTTATTGTCTCTCGTTAATGCCTGAGAGAGCATATGCCACTCTTAGCTGGTTGGCTTGGATCCCTCACTTCTCATAGGAAGCCTTGACAGGAACAATTCATAGGAAAGCTCAAGCTAGACAAATTCGTGGCCATGGTTTCGTCGAGGGGAGATTGGTTCAAGAACCAGAGCGGAAGTTTCAGGCAATTGCACTGAATATTCAAGGTGGGGGTATTTTCTGGGCTCAGACAACGACTGCTTCCACTTAAGGTGTTTGAACATTAGAAGTGCGTATCATATCCAATGTGATACTGTTGGTGATAGTACGTGGAGCCAGAGTGCAGGGATTCTTCGCTTCGGTGACTCCGTAGCTAGTTTCACAATGACGCGACGATTTTTCCTTCTCTTGCTGTGGTTGACACTATTCACACTAACCAGCACGTCCAGCTACTCATTTTCTATATATCAAAAATTTTCAACTCTTCTACTAACTTCAACTATTTCGATGAAGCTCATGTTTAACCTCGGACCGACAACGACAGATTTGAGATGCTGAAACTGTCAGATCCTTTGATGGGACCCTTGCAGGGTTCTGCTCGGCAATACGAAGTTATTACGAAAAGCCTAGTTTGGAAGCCCAGCAAGGATTATCTTGGTTACATGGTTTCAGAGAGCCAGGAACTGTCATGCATATTCCCTTTTCAGATCTGATAAGGCCAGTTCCCCAATTCTTAAAGTTCAGATCTTTCAACCTGAAGCCCTGCCAAGCTGCCAACTTCCAACCATGACAAGTATTGTGCTGTTCAATTGGAGCGACGTCTCGTCCGATTACGTAGAACTATTTCATTAGAGTTTAATTCAGACTATATTGTTCAGTGATTAATGGCTCCATAACTGCTGTTACACTGTCAACTGCAGTTATATATCCTGTATTATCTAGCCCTGAGTTGGTTCTGTTGAAGTCTTTCTCAACTACGGATACTTCGTACTCATCACCGGGTATTGTCATTCATTAACAAATACATTTCACATTCATTATCGAGCAATCATGTCGTTCATTACATCAATTTTGCTCTCCCTCTCTCTGTCTTCACTCGCTTCTGCATCTCCGACTGCGGCCAAAAGAGCTGAAACCGCCGCAGATGTCGACTGTTCTCCTTCATCGCCTTCTGGGCTAAAGGCCGAATGCTGGAAGGCTTGTAAGTTTTTATCGATAACATCATCTGATTAGTACGTCTTTTGACTAAGAACTATAGTGGAAATGGACAAGTACATCACCGACTGGATCGCTGCAAATGGTACCAAGGCCAACTGCGACGAACTTGGATTTGCTCAATGCTTCCTGCAGTTCAACGTACGTCTAATGTTTCGTCCTCCAAAATGACAGTACTGACCTGATGATACGAAGGGCTACACAGGTCTTACTTGTAACTTGATCACTAGCGATACTTGCCCGCCGTTTGCGACAAAAGACACGGAAAAGTATTATTCTAGCCAACAATTCTACGTACGTACCCGTGTCTTTTTCGATCAGACGAGTCATAACCGATCCTAGGCCCTCTGGAATATCTACACCGTCTACCAATTCTTCAACCAATACTCCCAAGCCCTCAGCGATGGATCTTCCCTCGCCGGCCAGACGATCGATAGCATTGTCGCCAAGGTTGCACCACCTGTGGAGGCCGCTGCATCGACTAGCGGCCTCATGAGCGCGCTCGGTTCAACACTCAATGTCGTTTCCATGTTCACGGGTTTTGTTCCTGGTGCTGAGGGTATAGCTGTTGGCTTCATCCGAAGTGGTCTCAGCACTGCATTCGATCTCTCTGGAAAGCTTGGGAAAACACTGACGGCAACGCAAACAGCAAACAGTCGCTTCATTCAACTTGGCGACATTGGTGCTTCTCTGGCTAAGCTGGTTGAACAGTATCAACACAATCTCCTTGATACAGTTAAGGAAGTTCAAGGTAATCACACAGTTTTTCTCGCAGCTTGCCAAGATGGTGGATTCTCTCAAAGGGTGACCACCTCTCTCACCATCCAAGCAAGCACTCTTTACAGACAGCTCCAGCTTTTCATCTTATCAAATGCACTCAAGGCCAACGGCATTGTCTCATCGCGAAGCACTGGTTACAACGCACTCGATGTTGCCAAGAAGACAGACGCCATCTCATGCGACGGTCTCAGCGCTGGTGGTAACTGCAACCAATGGTGGATTGATGCTGATGCTGGAAACACTTATGCTCTTCACGATCCTAAGGACTGGAGAGACTCCCACGTTGAGTTGACTCAAGCTATCCACGATAACGGCTGGGCCGATCTGGCCGATGTCTTCAAGGTTGAGGACTGCGCTGGCAAGGAGCCTGAATTTGACTCCAAGTCCCTTAGTGTCACTTGTCTTGTGAGTCTACCCATACAAGCCCTTGAACACTACGTACTATGAGCTAATGTGAGAATCAGGCGACTCACAACTGGTGCGAGTGGAACTATCAGGACACACCCCGGGCGACCAAGTCAGAGCCTCAGTTCAAGAACTGTGATAATGATGAAGCCTGGGGAACTCTTTGCGGAAGTTTCCAAAACGGTCTAGATGGTGAGTGTTTTGGATCTGCAACTTTGACTTGATGACGATGCTAATGGTTGATCCAACAGTCCCTGAGTCATATCTCGGTCCTCTGCTTCTCACTGATGGTCTCTGGTGCAAGAACTAGGCTGCACTAGTGAGAAGTCAAGGCGAAGTGAGGCAGCAGTACTCACTTTTTGCTCAGCGGGGAGGCAGTCGACTATTAGGGTCTCCAACCTGTTCTATACAGATATGTGTGAGTAATTGTTGAGACAAACTGCATTAAAGGGTTCCCTCGTAATTAGTTAGATTTCTACAGAGATGAATTATGAGTTAGATGCCAATTCCAGGATTTTAATGATCGATCAACTGTGATGGCACTGGGTTAGCTCAGGGTATATGTATACGCAGATGGCTATGGCTTCCCTCCCAGTTGCAAACGCGCTACAGAATATCATATTGGCCTAGGCTTTGACTCTATCGATCGTTTCTCTCCGCCGCTGTGTTACCTGGTAATATTCTATGAATAAAATGCGATCTTTACTTTTATCCAAACGATTGGAACGTCACGTTCATCTTTATCTTGCGAATTTACATCATCGCTGTTAATATCTGTTTTGTCTTCCTTCCGACCTTTGCAGTGTTTACCACGCGTACTTTCTTATAAGTCCTTTTTAATCGTCTTACAGATTAGATTGAGTGAGAAGGCGGACTAGGACTAGGATCTGATACTCCCGTTATACTAGGTTCGCTCGGAAAGCTGATGAGCTCCCCACAGGATCCCAGGTCCCAGTTTGTTTCGGAACTCGCCCATAGTGTATTGATCAATTCGTGTCAGATGGGCTTTCAGCCCTACATCAATCTTAGTTGCTCATGAGTCATCAAGGCAAGACCATCACTCATGTGGGCGCTTGCAATCGGCTTCTACGTCTATGTAATGGGCCTATATACCTCAAAGACGATCCATAATAGAGATTTGATCACGGGAAGAAAACGAGATCCAGCGTTGAGCTACAATCAGCAGGTGTGATAAGTGAAGTGCAAGGTAGCCATGCTCACGATAGGATCCCAATGTATATGGAGCCAATGAGCGAGTATAATTATTTTAAGGTTGGTCTAAGTGGAACAGCAGTGCTTAGACTCCAAGATCATCTCGCTTCACATCTAAATCGTCGCTCCATGCCATTTTACTACATCAGACATATTTGTACTTCACGTTTACGAAGGTCAAGAAAGTAGCAGGAGCTAACATGGTTGATATATACAATCAGCTCGGCCATCTATGTACAGCGAGGCAAAGTAAAAGATATACAGAATAATCATCGCCCTTAAACACTCGGAGTATCTAAGAAGACGTGAAAGAAGAGCAGTACAAACATAAGCCTAAAGCAACTTCAAGCTACGAGTGTGTGCATCTAGCACTTGCCAGCCTTGGTGGGCTCGCACTCGCCGTTGGACTTGTCGCAACCGTTGTAGCCCTGGCACTGGGTCTTGGGGAAGCAGTTGTTGGAGTAGGTGGCCTGTTGGGTGGACTGTTAGTACATTGCATTACTTGTCAGAGGTTAAGAGCAACTGACCTTGTCACCGAGGTTGGTGTTGATGCCAATCAGCTCACCACCGTTGACGGCGGTGACACCCTCCATGTGGACGGAGCGCTTGCACTTGGAGTTACCCTTGCAGTTACCGCAAGATCGGTAAACCTTGCCGTAGTCGTTGGCGTCTGCCCATGGTTAGCTTGAGTCGATTTCACGCGTAGATCTAGTGTTGCCACGTACAGAAGTTGACGATGTTGACGTGGCCGCATCCGTTGTGCTGGATGATCTTGTCGGCGGCCTTGTAAGCACCACCACCGATGATGTTGGCAGTTCCGCTACCCTTGATGGAGATAGCATCCTCGCAAACATCCTCGAACCAGACGAACTCGAGGTTGCAAGAGCCGAGGCAGTGGACACCCTCCTTCTGGTTGGCACCGATTACAACGTTGCGGAGAGTGGCACCATCCTCAAGGACGAAGACAGCATCCTTCTCGCCTGGAGGGAAGGTTAGTAAATGAATCACCTAGAAGTCGGGACAGAAACTGCATAGCCACATACCACCCTCGCCCTGTCCAGAGCACTTAGTACCACGGTCGTAGCGGACCCAACCGGCATCAAAGACCTCGCCCTTCTTGAGGTACCTGGGGCTGTTGAGAGACTTGGAGCCAGTAGGCTTAGGGACACCACCCTCATGGCCAAGGCAAGCCATGGCGGCGGGGAGAGCGGAGAGGAGCGCAACGATGCTGGGAGCGTGCATTTTGGCAGATGTGGATGTTTTAGGGTTGAGTTTTAAAGATTACCGGTCAACAGTAAATGCTTAAGGCAAAAGATGCTGAATGATGAACAGGAAAGTTGAGGATGGTGAATTGGGATGCTGGAGAAAAGACTGTATGGTGAGGGATTCACTCTACTTCTTATATGCCCTCGGACTGTCGGTATCGCACGAGTAGAATCCCTGTTGAGCCATCACAATGGTTCCTGACAGAGTCATCGGCCAATTTCTGTCGGTCCGCTTCGTTGAGAATCAGAAGGGTCGAGTAAAGGATCCAATCAAGACAAAGGCTCCTCTGGTCAGGCACAGCGTTTCAGGACAATTGCGGGCCGAGTATTTCCTCCACTGAGGTGACAGACCAAACCATGTTGATAGGCTGACGGGAGCTGATGCCCCTGTTGTTCAGATCCACAGACACGCTCGATACGCTTACTTGAGTTAAGGTTATTTCAAGCTCGGGTGCTTTAACCGCTTTGAAGTGTTTGACAACCGTCAACTCCGGAGGCAAAGAGGACTACCCCGTAAAGTTGGGACGGAAATATCGAGGGAAATTCGCCGCCTCCTGTATCATGTGGGGGTCATTTATCTCCATTTAGTCTAGTAGCTCTTTCGGTAGATATCACAGGGCTTAAGTCATGCTAACCAGCGGAAACATGTTGCCGCTAACGATCCCTTGCTTCGATTCAGATTGAGGGGAAGTAGCTCAAGTTTTGACGCTGACAATTGTCAACACCAAAAAGAAGAAAAGCAGCCGACTCAGGATAAGAATCAACACTGATGAGTGATCAATGTCTCAGGCCATATTCAGTAAGGATATTGTCTCCGCCTCTCGCATCGCAAACGGCAATTGATCAACAACGTAGGATGAGACCTATTCGGACACAAACTGGGGCTATCCCAGCTTTTAAAGTGCCAAGATTAGGCGGGTATCCTTCTAATTCGCGGTGAATTGCCGTTGCCGCACCACTGCCCGTGCCACATTCCGTATTCTGACTAGACAGAATCGTGTGAAATGATGGCTGCCTCCAGGGGCAGCCAAGGTCTAAGAGGCCCGGTAGGCGGGTTCTGAGTTTTGATGTCTCCATGAAGAAGGCAGAGGGCCACAACATCTAATCACGCTGGCTGGTAACTAAAATATATCATCCACAAACACGAGTCAGTAGTTGGATTCCACCAATTGTCTGTGATTAGTCGATAACTTGATATGGCACGCCAGTCTTTCTTAATACAGGGTTACTTTGCGTGGATGGAGCAATGACAAGATCAATCAGTCGCATGATGCAGAACGGTCTAGTCTCCGTAGTTACGAGAGAAGTAGCATTGCAAGAACGACTGATTGATAAAGGTGACCCCGGTGTCCCGGTATTTTCTCCGTGGTAGCCGGCTCGACAAATGGAAGCTTGATTCCGTTCTTCCGAGAGATGAATTTCATTATAGACGAAATGTAGCGTTTTATTCATCCTCTTCATATAGCAGTAAAGTAGTGGCGGCTATGCATTACCAGCAAAAGTTGTTGAGTAATTCTACACGCTTATCCTAAAGGAGTTTCATAGTTTCACTAATCCCAAGAAATTTAACATGCCTCGTAACGGTATTATAATCACAAGTCGTGTAACTGATAGGTAAATTCTTTTTTATTAGAGAGATTAGGTCAAAAACTGCAAGAGAACTTTTGTTATACGGAATCAGCACCATGTCACCCTTGACCTGCTCTAGTTCATTTTTTTAGAAAGATAGTGAGAAAGCCAAATAAACATATATACACCAGACTAAAATCTTAGCCGACGGACCTAATTATACTAGACAACTATTTACAAGCTATCCCACGTAGAAAATGTCTGATTTATCTAGATTCCAAGTATTAATTCTTCTCGCGCCTACCCTGTAGCGCTTTGTTCGCTTTTGATTTTCAGGGCTACCACCACTAATTAAGTTACATTTAGCGCCACGGTCGGCCCGGAAGTCAATCGAGTCGGTTACTGTTCTAGACCCAAACTTAATCTCGAGTCAGCCCTGAACGTTATGTCGATTAAAGCTTAAGGCTAATTAACCAGGTGACTTTAAACCTTCGCGAGCACTGGCTGCACATTCTTCCACGAATTACCAGTCTTGGCCAAAGCGGGAGCGTAGAAGGACTTAGCAATAGAGTGCGTGAGTTACTTTTATAAACGAACTTTGTGACTAGCCGTTGGTTCCGGTCACCGATTGTGAAGGACTGGAACTTCCCGAAGCCTCCGACCCGGCTTAGACAAGAGAGAGGAACAGCTGAGAAGTATAATGTGACTTGGAGACACGCTAGATTGATCGTAAATTAACACTACGTCTCGTATTTCATCGACAAGGCCCTACACGTGGGCGATTTTAGAACAGTTGTCAACCAAACACTATTGCCCCTGTGTGATTCTTCACGACGCACAGTATGACAGTATCTATGCAAGTCTCAGAAAAAATAGAAAATAATCTTTTCACGATGTTTCCCCCACATCCCGTTCCGAGGTGCAATGCTCTGTGTTATGATGCTGGTAGGCAAGTGACTAAGCGGCTCTAAACGACATACCAGCCGCCCCCCGTGGGCTGAGCCGCAAGATACGCGGGGTGTACTTGTGATGGCTAATTATCAAAGTAGTTCATGTTTAGATTAGACGAATAATGGAAGATAAACAGGGTATCATTCCTAACGTACTGATATGTTTGAGTTACTTTAACTTTGTCAACGACACCTGTTGCCAAGGACAACAAACGCGTCTTTGATTTGTTTTTCGGTCTTCTTCGCAGATAAAGACAACTATATACTACAAGTAAGCCAGAGTGCTAAGCTAATCTACGTTCTTACTCCTGTCCCTACTTCTTCACCTAGTAGACGCACGGCATGTTCTGTTCGTGCGCTCTGAATGCGCGCCACCAGATCCAGAAGCTGCAGAAAACTGGCACCGAAAATCGTGGGAAATCGGAGACTTGGGGCACCGTTGGCAACAGTGGACACGGCGTCAAGACCAGAGTTCAACTGACTCGCAAACATCAGGACATCCTCCACTTGTTGCACGCTTAACGTTTTCCCTAGCAATTATCTCGTATTTAAGAACTTGGACACATCTTACCTCAAACTTTAGCTCTTAACTTCTTTATCCCAGCACGCAGGTCAAGTCTTCCTTGTCGATCTTGCGATTATTACTCTCGCATTATGTACATGCTCAGAGGCCGTCTTTATCCAAATGACAGGAACGCGTCTATATCCTTCCAGTGAATAGTAATGAGGAGGAATGAATTCATAGCGAGACTCTTGTAAGGAATCAGTGTGAATCTCGAAAGCCTCTATCTCGTCTTATACAAGCCTTCTTAGTCCCCTGTATTTCTCCATTGAGAGGATGATGTCGTCGAAAACATTACAAACCCCTATGATTTTTTGGGTTCAGAACGGATATCCTCTTCAGCTCAGGCATGTACGCCAGGGCAATGGTTAGTTAAGGTTCTCCTTCCATGACCGAGAGCGCGAGCGCGAGGTGATGCAAAAGGGATGATTTACCATTGCGGTACAAGTCGCAGAAATTACCAAGGCTGTCCTCGTGAATGAAAAGAATGTCTGTCTTGGGATCCATCTTCGCGTCTACGGCAGCTTCTTCGAGGCTACACTGCAAACCTCTGAGCTGACATATAGAGGTATGTGTATGTGTTTTGGACTACTAGTTGTGCGGTCGATTCTGAGACGTGGTCTGGTGGTAGTGTGCAAACGCCTGGGCTGGAGCTGGTCGATACAAGAGCCCTTATCTAAACTTTTACAACCTCTAGTCATTCCGCCTTCACCTTCTACTCTACAGCGTTCCAATTCTTCACTCTGCTCTTTATATGGCCATCACCAACGCCATTATTTTGCATTCTTCGACCATCGCACTCCACTACGCATCCTCGTACGCTCCATCCTCGGCTGTCGAGGGCTGCGGAACAACGTATGGCACCATCGAATAAGTACAAATGGGCTGTTTTTGCTTTCAAGAGTTCACACTGTCAGGCTTATACATCCGGAGGCCAACCAATTTCCAACGTACATCGTCCCAGCACCACAAACATTTTCTGCGAAGGCTTATCTGCACCAACGTCACCATCGTTCTGTTGGATCTCGCACTGCTCTTGGTGGGGTTAAGGAACTTGTACAACATTCAGCGAGGATCCGAGCCCGCCGTCTACTCGATTAAGCTCAAGCTTAAAATTGCCGTTCTTAATGGGCCGATGTACTTTGCTGAGCCAGAGGCAAGACGGTCCGATTTATTATATGTGCAACTAGAGGATATGGCTTATTTCACGGCATCTTCGTGCATCGAACGGGAAATTCGAAGCTGTAATTTACTTTTGATTGGATTTGCGACTCGTGCTTGAGCAGCCGTTCGTGCTTTTATCAAGCTCGACATTCAGGTTACTACTATTTTCACCGCTCCCAAGGCTTTATACCACCTCAACAGAGTTTATACTTTGGCTGAGATGTACTTAGTAGGACTAACCGCATAATAGCGTCCCGCTTCAGCACCATATAGAACAAGCGTACGTGTGTCCATAATATGACATAACCTTGCTGTGGGATGGCAAAGTATGGTATCCAGGTCAACTCCATCTCTCCCGGTCTAGTTAAGACTGCCATAACATACCAGGTACCTCAACAGCCTGATTGGCAGGAGATACTCAAGTGTTATGTTGGAACGCCCCGGCTTACTCAAATCCAGAAGCCTGGAGGTTCTTGTATGATATCATATAGCCCGGGGTAAAACGCACCTGAGAGAAGAGATGTTGGAACAGTCCAATGCCAGAACACTGTGAACCCTGAAGTAAGGAGTTAACAGAAGCGCACTATGAATAAAGTAGAGCGGCTGCATTTGCCGAAAAACTAGCCGTTTTTGCGTTCCGCGGAATCGGTTTTTAGGGTGCTTGTGGAGCACGGCTTTTGTAGATCCGGCACTATCGTCAGGGAGTCGGTCATAAAAACCCCGCAGTCATAGAGACACTGGATCGCTCTGTTGACTTATTTTGTGTTGAACATACTACAGGAAAACAATAAAGACACTGCACACCCTCAAGAAACAACATGTCCACTTCTGACTCGGTTGTCTACCACTACCTCGCCATCGGCAAGCTTGGCCGTGGTGAGGTTGTCAAGTAAGTGAGCCCAACATCAAAGGCAGTTTTCCTTGTTTTTCTTGGCAAAGTTGCTTATGAAAGTACCATAGAGATATCACTGACGCTTTTGAATAGGTTGTTCCTTATCGACGCAGGCATCGACTTTGAGGAGCGCCTGTACCGCAGAGATGACACCTGGCCGGAGACAAAGGAGAAGTTAAAGAAGCAGGGTCTTACTCGCAACGGTCAGGTTCCCTCTCTTGAGTACAAGGGTCTTGTCCTTACCGGCGTTCGTGATTCTCTACCAAATTTGGTTGTTCTTATTAAAGCTAACTTATCTGACGATCAGCATATTCCAATCGTTCGTTTCCTATCTCGTGATCTTGATCGGTATGATGGCAGCACCAATCAAGATAAGTACTCGGTAGATGTCGTATCGGACATCTACATTGACTGGAGGGTACGTCTACCACACACCATCACTTCGTGGTAACGAGACTAATCAAGTGTCCAGGTCCATTGGGTGACCAATCTCAAAGGCCCCAACAGTGAGTACAAGGAGAAGATTGCTCCTCAATACTATGATCTTCTTGGAAAGTATTATGCCGACCGCGAAGGACCTTATCTTCTTGGAGATGAAGTCAGCTACGCAGACTTTGCTGTCTATGTCTCCATAGATAATGACGCACGAACAGGAACACTCCCGGTATATTCCACGACCCTAAATAACTAAAGATGGTTCTAACACCGTTGATACAGGACACACTCCCAGAATCCCTCACAAAGTTCAAGACCGCGTTTGAGGCTCGACCCAACATTGTCGATTATATCAAGCAGGGTTAAAGGCGATAACAATCATGTTACTCAACGTTAGGGCTTACAATTCATGTTCCGCTAGGTTCGTAACATATGGAAAAACTAGTGATAAGATAGAGAATGGTACCAAAAGCTATCGTAGACGGTGATGTTTGGTCAACATCAGATTCTAAAAAGCTTCCGGGCAGGGCAGTTCCACAGCAACGTACATCATTAATCTATAACAACATTTGACCCATTCATATTATTAAACAAATTGCTGACGGGAAATACGTACAGCTAAGGCATGTCAAAAATCCAATATTATTTATCAAGGGCATAAAGATCACTCAAGCTTCATAGCTATTATGGTTGATCAGTTCGGCCCCTGGTACTTGGCTCAGACATTTTGACATGAGCTCTTTGGGCTGCTTGGTGACGGCTGAAAAGTCATTCTTACCACGCCTAGGCTATTCTACTGCCCCATGAAACTTTCTCTGTGTGAACGCAACCCGGAGATATGTGGTTGACTCAAATAAGTCAGCCTTATCGGCAACGGAGACTTGGTGAGCAGCAAAGCTCCATCTTGTTCGAGGTGAGTTTTGAGATTACCATCCACATATGAGCAATTCCAGCAACGTGGGGGGAAACGATCGCTTGATGAACTAGCTCTCCGTAATAATAAACACCATGGAGGATTCCCAGCAATCAGAAGACGATAGCTTGTTCTAATTCTTCAGAGGGAAGTTCCGGAGAGTAGCATTGACCAAGTCGTCCGGTCCTCGGCAAAATATGAGCTTGGGTTCCTCTAAGCCAACATTGCCTTGCTTTCTCTGCACAACGTAGTCTGCGCAAACATCCACAACCGATTCAAACAGTTCCGTAAACTCGACGTGACCACGTGTACACCACCCAATAATGATACCACTCCACTCCCTTTCTCGCAATACTGCATTGAGTTCCTCAAGATTGCCACCGTTGACGTCGAGGTTGAAGCCGGCATTAAGGAATCGTGATGCGGTCGAAGGGGGGACCTTGGACTCGGACCATTGCTGCTCCAGAGTTTTGTTTACATTTTGGCCGACGAGATGGAGGGAAAGTGATATAGTAAGAACTGGAATAGTTATAGGAGAATCCATGATAAAAGTTTGAAGTCGTCGTAGCTTTGGTGTGTCAATAGGGTGCATATGATTTTTGTGATAAGATAGAAAGATGAATTGAATTAAATTATTCGTAAAGGCGAAGAAACTGATTAAATACCTGAGGAGAATGCTGATACTACAAATAAAATAATGCTTAGTAGAAATACTCGCATCAGGTGTCCTGTATCAATATCAACAAAGTTAGATCAAGACGCCGACTTGCGTTTGTCGTAGCTTGCAACCGTACCTGAATCAAATAACGCGAGACGACAACACGTGGTGTATACTATGATTTCTAATGAAAAATCTTAGAAAAATAGGTCTTATTAATTGCGGTATCATGAACACTTCATATAGGAAAGTTTAGTTTATTCGCCTGTTTTAATAAGTTCCCGTGCAAGCTCCTGTTTCATGAGATGTATTCACTCCCCCGAAAACACATCAACAGACCTCCACTTCCAATTCTTAAACCTCTGCGACACAATCCAGTCTTCACCATTATTGTTAATAACATCTTCCACGCTCAACATCCTCCAGTGTCTCTCAAAATCAGGCGGTCTAGGCGCTGATACGTCCACGCCACGCGCCCAATCTTGCCGCGTCTTATCCTCTGCCCACCACTCGCCTGTAGTCTTGCATCCCTTGCTACGTTTGCACCGCTTTCCACACGAAGGACACGCGTATTTTCCCCATCTTTCTTTATGCTCACGTTTCCACTCTTCGCTCTTGCCGTGAAAATACTCGCCACGCGGCCATGTATGCTGCCCCATTCTTCTCTTTAGCCTTTCTGCATAGTATCCATTGCTCCGCTCCTCGACGTTGTATAGTTGCGGAAGTCCGTGGCGCATTGAGTCTCTGTAGAGTATATCGTATGACGTGGGGCACTGCTCGGGTCGATTGAGAAAGGTTTCGAGGACAAAATCGCTGTCGGAGAGCATAACGGCGTCACAGATGTCGTCTGATGTGTATTCTGTCTCTGTATTTGGTGATACCGTTTCTATCTGTACTTCTTCCCTTCTCAACCGTTCTAGAAGCGTCTTGTTATCCGGATCGTCCTGTTGTGGTCGTGAAAGGTAGACGGTAAAGTCTGCCCGTGACATCTTCCAGCTCCCAGGTTTGGATTTGTCTAAAAGCCAGTCCAAGACACACACATCACATGCAGTCGAATGCCCGAGTATATAGCAATGATGGATATCGAAAGGAGGTTCACTGTTCTTGCGCTTGCCGTGGCCAAAGGGATTCGGATCTACCCTTTGGCCAATCTAAAATTCCAGCCACCACCTCAAGTTGAGCCAAGTCATTTCACCGTACTCATTCTCGTTGGCTTTATCAAGCTTTGTCCGGATATAAGCCACCCTTTTTCTTGTCGGTAATTTGGTGGGACGTGACTGATCGGTGGCCATGAAACCGATTTGTGTGGAATTTTTAACTGGAAAGCAAAAGTCAAATTCTTGATAAGTTATCAGTTTGTGAAGAAAATAGCAGAACTCAGGTCTACTGCTAAAGACAGATATGTACGGGATGTGATTATAAAGAACCCCGCCTCTCGTATGCCCAAAGTGAGTCTCTCCGGTGACTCACATCGTGGTGCAGTGTGGCCAGGCTAGACCAGAGAATGAATAGACGAGCCGTGAAAAGCCTAGTGCAGTACTTTGTTGTTCTCTATTAGGCGCGTCCTTTGCGACGCGAAGCGACGCGTGTCGCGGCCCTACAAGCTACTATATTTAGATCAGGACCGGCACGCCATTCCCAGCCATCTTCAATGTCACCGACTCCAGGGTAATTAAGAAGGATACATGGCAGTAAAATGACCGAAAACGAACCAAAATAATAGGATCGGTCTCTAGTATTTGTTGCCAATTATCGGCTGATGCTCTTGCTTTTTTAAAGCTGTCTAATAATAAAGGCTTGTCAGTAATTTAATGGACAGCTGCCTCGAAGGCTTACAACCTTGACAAATCATGACTTCAATATAACATCGAAGTGCTCAATCGCGTTTTATATCTAAGTAATAGTGATACACTTAATGGACGTAGACTTGTTGTCTTGATCCTGTTCAGATACAAGATCAAACACACTCAATGGCTAGCCTCTGGCTTTGTATGCACCTCGGACAACCGCCGAGTAGGGTATCTTGCTTGATACTGTTCGCCGAAATCGCCTATCTATATGACACTGTGAGAGCCTCAAGCATCCAATCATAAGGCAAGATGGCCGAGCGGTCTAAGGCGCTGTGTTCAGGTTCAATAAGAACTAGCAACGATTCGCAGTCTCGAAAGGGGCCTGGGTTCGAATCCCAGTCTTGTCAACAATTTTTGCCTGCATCCCAACACGGGATCTTTTGATTTTTGCCAGATTATGTTTCACCAAATAGACAGAAGAACGCCGTCTACTCAATAATCGTCTAGAGTGATAACCTTCACCTTTTATCCTTTATTTCAGTCTTTACTTCTCTTGACGAGATAGACAAAGTCAAGCAACTCGCTTCCCGGTGATTCTCCCCCTCACATTCTCTAAAGGGATTTTTTGACCACCTTCAGACCCATGGCGATTTCATCCGCTTTATTATTTGGATAACATCGTCAATTGTCTCTTTATAACCATCAGATAATTTCGCGACTGACTTGTTCGGCCATCGAAACCGCTTTAGAGGCAGTACAAACTGGCATTAAATTACATCCCGCTTGGCGCTGTATATCTCACCGTGTTTCGTATTGCTATACCTTATTGCGAAAATTTATTTCATGTAGTTGTCCTGGTGGATCGGGTACGGGCAGCATACCTTGCTAAACATTGGCGACATGTAAGTGCCATGGGCAGGTCAAACGAAGTTGATTGGACCTTTGAAAGTCGCATGTCGTCCCTATTGCCGAGTACAATGGTATGGATTATGTTATTATGAGTTTTCTCATCATATCTGCTTAGCTAGGCATTTAGGTAGCGCTTCACTCTTTAGTTGAGCGACACATTGCTGGCAGTTATAAAAAACATAGAAAGGGCACTTCACAACACACCCTGCGGTCCGGAATCAAGAGAGGGATTGGTGTATTCCATACCAACGCTAGTAGTGGCTTGAGTGGCAGCTCCAACGTCCTGGCCTCAAGGGACTTTGTGCGACGCAGGAACCTATGGGCGACTTCTGAGAAGCTCGACTCAGTCGAGCGCAACGCAGATTCATATCCTCTGGAGTGATCTCCTCGTTCACACCCCACACGAAGGTATTCGATTATCTCGGTAGCGCCGCGTTGGCTCAGTGGTAGAGCGTGTCACTAGTAATGACAAGGTCCAAGGTTCGATCCCTTGACGTGGCATTGAACAGGTCAAATCTACTGATTGTTCCTTTTTACTCTTCTGCGTGTAGTCGCCCAGGACCTCGTGCATGTCTTCATCTCAAGTCAGCCATGCCTTGCTTTTTACACCTCAGGTTAGCACCAGTTTACCAGTTTACCAGTACATCCCATGGTTTGATGTCTTAATGCTATGGTTTAATGCACTCTATAAGAGGAGATCAGGACAGCTGTAAGGAGTTATATGCCTTGTGTTAGATAACAAAATAACTTGTTGCTACAATAAAACTTTCTTTGTTGTTTTTGTGCCGTGGATTTTCTCGTCCAAGTTAGAAGTGGAAGGACACAATGGATAGACTGAGATTCAGATTATCTGAGACAACAGCAACGTATTGCCAGCGTGGCTCAGTTGGTTAGAGCGTTGGTCTCATAGCGAAAGCGTGATTTGGCCCCAGGTCAGAGCAATCCAAAGGTCGAGAGTTCGAGCCTCTCCGCCGGCAAGTCTTTTTCTTCTTTCTTATTTTTCCCCCTCACCAGCTTTTGCGTTTTCACACTCGTGACAATTCACCTTTGATCTTTGAGATGTTAACCCACGCTCGAATTTTGAGTACAATTAATCCGATCTGAAGCAACACATAGTCTTCGCCTTACGTGGATAGGATTCTTATGCCTCTTTTTCTCTTTAGCATTCTTACGTTCATGCTCTTTTCCAATCTAGAGACAATCAAACAGATGTAGTGGGGATTTATGACTTTCTTGTGGGAGTTCTTGCAAGCCTTTTCTGGTTGTGGTTTTTATACTTATGTCAATACCTATTAAATTTCTCTTCGATACTCTCTTTCCGACAGAGGGTAGGGAATGTTACGCAGGTAAAGTAGTTGCAAAATAAAACGCATGCTTCGACATGCATCAAGCTCTTTGCTAGCGACAATTATCTCATCAGACAAAAAAAGACGACCAGGACTCTTAAAGAGCCCGACCTGGTACCAAGTCGACGCGGGCCTGATTCGAACAGACGCCTCCGAAGAGAATAGATTTCTAGTCTATCGCATTAGACCACTCTGCCACCGCGCCTTGACGATTGGATGTTTTGGTCGCCAAGATTAGTCTCCAACAAAGCTGCGCGGGGTGTCTGTCCAACGAGAATTACCTGCGATTAGCGTTTCATGACCTCCAAGGTCAGTGGGACTCGGCCAAATCTACACGCGGGTCCTGGATCCATGATAAATACTGCGGGGGATTTCCTTCACATTGATGACCTGTTCGCTGCTCAAGGGCATTGTGGACCAGGGCTGTTGACACGGTACTAAGTTAGGTCCTGTGTCTGCTATGTCAAGGACGATGGAACAAAGCTTTGAACCCAGCCAAGATAGGACCACCTACAGAAAAAAAAACCGACCATGAGACATTTGGTTCGGGAGAGCCTTGTCGAGGGTTTTCTGGCCGCTGACTTGGAAGTCAACCTTTACAGCAGTGATGCTTTAGATCCAACAGTGAGGCAAGAAGACCTTAATAATGGTACCGTGTTTTTCATTTAGTGTATAAACACAACAACTTTGCAAAGCCCAGAGTAGTTCAAACTGAGATAATCATCACCTCACCCGAGACTGAGACGCTGGAGCAAGCACCCTAGCAGGGCTGACGGGGGGTTTACTCCTGGAAATCACAAGGTCTTCAATTGATTTGTTCTCCACGAAAGAAGATCTTAGATCCGGTCTGACACTACGAAAAAAAAAACCCCTAAAATCATATATGGTATAAGACGCGAGGCGGGATTTCCGACGAGATAATCCAACGGAAATCGAACCAGCCGCCGGTATTCTTAGCTCAAACATACAAGACATGTTTTCCTTACCCCTGGTTGTTGTTGCATCAGAATCCTCCACTAGGGGACCGAGAACCGAAACGGTTTGAGCTTTGCCCCTTGCAACATTACATGCTACTGTTACGGTTGGAGACGGGAGTCTAGACGCCCGTCTTATCTGCTATTACTGAGATAGCCAGGATTGGTTTCAAATTGCCGCCTTATTAATTCTTGCGACCAGATCTAGCAGGCGATTTAATTGCCTGTGGCTGATTACAAGTCCCTAGGTCGATCTATCTACCCATCTGCGAGCTTAAATAAAAGAAATTCGAATCAACACCTTGATTCGTTATACTTTAATAGCTCAAGTACGCTAATATAATTCGTAATGTTTTCCCTTATTTACAGATCTTCAAGTCCGCGACCATAACCCCCGACACGTTTCCTTGGCATCCGAGACCGGGAGAGTATCATATTCAATCTTACGCGACAACATCTGCGACGCGACGATTCAATGTGACCCTCCGCAACATCAAGGTTTAAGGTTACCACGAAGCATACCTCACGAAACAAAGCTAACACTCGTGATGCTATTTTAGTCGCGATATCTTGTTTTATGGAGTCTAGACTTCAATAACGACCATTTATTATAGCAGCCAAGTCCTCTATTAAAACAGTTGCATCATCCCTTCTGTATAACCTGCCGATTTTTACTCATCATCGTTCGATTTCTCTTTTGTTTCTGTCTTCTCTTTTATTTTCCTTTCTTGAGGCTGGCCTCTGTTTGCTTGGTTGATACTATCGTTTGTTTCAGTTCTTGTATTCGCAGCGACCCGTCCCTTTCTTTTTTAAACGCTCAATCGCCATGGCTGGTTCCATTACTTTACGTCTTATTCTCCTTGGTGCTTTCGCCTCGGAAGCTATTGCCTCTTGCGCCTACGGAACTTTGCTGCACCCAAGAGCCGAAGATGGAACTGTCGAGATTAATGAGTTTGGCTACACTGGCCAGACGGTGAGCTCTCTATATGATGCTATCTCTATGTATAAGCTGATGAATTGAATAGGGCCCGACCAACTGGGTTGCCTTGGACCCCGAAGCGAATGCTCTATGTGCTTCAGGCGTGAACCAATCCCCCATCGACATGGTTGCTGGATCCAATGCTGTTATTCCTGCTGCCCAATTGAAGCTATCTATTCCGGACATGACCGAGGGAGCCGAATTCGAGAATCTCGGTACCACCGTTGAAGTGGTTGCTGGACAGGGCAGCATGACTTTTGCCAACGTCAGCTATACTCTTCAGCAATTCCATTTTCACTTGCCAAGTGAACATCTGGATGATGGAAAGAGCATGGCTATGGAGATGCACATGGTCTGGGAGAGTGCCGATTCCAAAATCGCAGTGGTGGGCGTCTTCATCGACGTCGAGGATACAGCAGCTGGAGGCGGAGCTGGCGACAACTCGACATCCGCACCACCTCCCGTTGTAACTCCCGAGGCTCGCAGTGTGCGACAGAAAGACGGATTCGTCAAGATGGTTCGCAAGAGAACAACCGAGACTCGAGGAAAGCGACAACTGCCCGGCGTTGGAGGTTCCTTTTTCCATGTCAACGCACCATCCACCGCAGCCGTAACTGCTTCATCGCTCTTGGAAACCGTCTTTGGCTCTGTTGGGGAGATCCAAGAGCCTGGAACCCTCACAAAGACACAGTCACTTGACATGGCTGAGCTGGTGAATATTCTGGCAGCGGGTAGCTTCCAAACGTGAGTGAGCCCGAGCTGTGATCTTCTGGATACAACACTAACCTATTTGTTTAGATACGAGGGTTCTTTGACAACTCCTCCCTGCAGTGAGGGTGTCCGATGGTTGGTCTCGGATCAAAAGCTTTCAGTTCAGGCATCGACGTTCCATAGCGTTCAGTCTGTCATTGGCTTCAACTCCAGATTCCCACAAGGTGCTCTTGGTGAGCCTAATGCTCTTGCTGGACTGGCTTAATCGCGAGAAATCGTGATGACAGAAAGGGGAATATGTAGCAGAATTAGTCAAGTCGAAGAGAGGTTCAAGGTTTGGGTCTGAGTCGGGCAGGGTATACATGATGAATATATAGTCGGCAAGCTAACGTTAGGCTATGAGAGAATATAATTGGAGACGTTCAAAGCAGCTTTCCTCGTGAATCTTGCCCGCTCAAACGGATAATTACTTGCGTTATACTGTGGGTAAAGCTACTAATGACACCTGCCAATGTGCAGGCTCTAAACTATCATTTGTACGAGCTATGTTATCAGAATTTTATATGAGAAGAATATTTAAGTTGATAAAGCAAAAATTTGGAAAAAGAGTAACCTGCGTTTCGCAGGTGGCTGGATCTCTCCCGCCGGGAATTGAACCCGGGTCTCAAGCGTGACAAGCTTGCATACTGACCACTATACTACGGAAGACGATTTGGGACAGGTTGAAACCTGCCGTAGTGGGGGGTTGTGATGGGGAAATCCTTTTTACCACCTATATACTCTGACGCATGACTATGAAACCAGGCAAGTACACTCACACCACAGAACGCCGTCGTCGTCACTACTAAAGAATGGTAGATATTTACGCACTTGCACTTGACGTTTTAACCACTATAAGGTAAAAAGGTATCCTCGAGGACATATCTTGTGGCATTTCTATTGTTTGTTAAATGAGCTTGGAAAGCGCCGACGATGGTAACTCTTGAGACCTGATCATTAAGGCTGGATTTTCCGTTAAAGCCCGCAATTTCTTATAATTTTGAGACTACATCAGGTCTATCCAGGCACTGGTAGCCTCAAACGAAGCACGTACTTGGGCCCCTTGTTTCATTGCTCACGATACTATCTATATCCCGACTATTGCAGAGCTATGTTCCTGCAAAGCGAGCTGGACTTTCAGCGCCGTCATCTCGAGTGATGCTCTTGCGCCTTCGATCGAGATAATCTACTACCCAACGTAAATGAACTCTATTATGTTTAACGATATTATTGGGGTGGTAAATAATGGATTGCGCCCTGTCTGTTTCGAGAAAGGATTTGCTTATTGTTCGTTTTGAGGGTGGATGATCGGGTGTGAGGGATTGAGTTGATGACATGCCATTTATTATTGTAGATTTCTAAGACATTTTCCTTATTTAGTAAATATTTAGGAAGGTATTTACAAATAGTGAAGGTTATTTAAAGGGAAATACTGTAAAGATGAACCGATAAGAGGAGTGCAATATCTGTGGATGTCAGACTCATTTCGCTCGAATTGGAGGATGTATTCGCAGAATGACTTATGGCGCATGTTGCGAATGAAGACTTGAAGATGCATACAGGCTCTATCACTGTGCTACTGTAAGGTCTCAGTGGAAGCCATGAGTAGATAGGCAACTATGCAGGACAGATTTTCATCTAAGAGATTAGAAACTTCGTTCTGTTCTAACTACAAGGTCTTATGGTAGTAAGCCCCTGTGGTAATCTGATCCGATAAAATATATGACTCTGTGTTGCTCCGGCCCAAGTTGACTTATTGAAACTACACACAAATCAACTAGATACGCAAGTGACTCTTCCTAGCTAAATCAATATCGCTTCCTCAGATTCCACCATGGCTCACCTCAGCAGCGAATAGCTACAGACACTGAGAGTACCACTGGTTCTGCGCCTTACAGGTGTAGGGAGACTCGCAAAGAGTCGGCCCAGTCCATGAGGCACCACCACACTGTCCATATCTGGGCACACGCGGGCCAGTGGTAACAGTCGGCTTAGGAGGAGTTGTGCTAGTGCTGGTCTGGCTTGGTGGGGGCGGCGTGTCTCCTCCGTTGACAGCAGCAGCATGCTCGTAGACCAAAGGCTGAGCCTCGTCATCCTCGAGGTAGATAGTGTTTCCATCATCGTGGTTCTTTCCGTACGAGTATCCAGAGTATCCAAACTGCCAGTACAAGTCGCTCACCTCTAGGTCTAGGGAAGTCTTTTGCCATTTGCTTATGACACTCACACGTGTTGGCTTGTCGGTCCAGCCATACTCCTCGTGCACTACTGGCTTTCCAGCGGCAGCACCGGCCTCGGCGTGGTCTTTGATCCACTGCACCACCCACTCGGCTGTCTTGCTCCAGGCCTGTGGATATGAGTGGAAGGTGTTGAAGTCGATGTTGGGCAGTTTAATCTCGGCGTCAAAGTCGGTTCCATCAGCACCATTGTAAGTCCAATCGCTAGACTGACGATTGAAGCCGCCTTCACTTCCAGTGGTGACGAGGTGGTCCGCATCGATGGACTTGATATAAGTGCTTATCTCATCGATCCATGATGTGATCAGCTTAGGGCCACAATCAGGACCTCGGGGAAGGTTTCGAGAACCGTCGGCGCCGCAACGCGGCTCGTTGGCGATTTCCCAGGCGAAGACTGCAGGGGAGTCTTTGTATCTGTTGACGACAGCTGAGATGTAGTTTTTGAAGGCCTTCTTAATAGCAGGTAGTCGATAGAACTATATCCATTGTTGTCAGGTGGCGCCATCCAAGAAAGACTCTGTTCAACTTACATCATCATGGTAACGGCCTCCGAGGTTGACAGTGTAGACATCCATGCCTCCATAATCGGCCCAGTTGTTAGTCAGAGCTAAAATCAGCTTCATGTTTGTGGCTTCGGCAGCCTCGACAACGACGTCGAGATTGCTCAAATCGATTTCAACTTTCCCATTGGAGTCGAACCACTGCATGACAGTCTCTTCACCACCTGTGTTGTACTTGGGTAGTCCGCCAGACACAAAAGTCCTGTTGTTGTCATGGAAAGCCCACGTGCGGATCACCTTGAGACCAGCGTCCTTTGCGGCCTGCAAGCCAATCTTGACATCCTGGTAATGGTCTGTACCCCACTGCGAAAGTTAGTGTCAACGGCAGACTATCCTTGGTGCAACACGTACAACGTTGAAAGGGAGATAGTAGGCATTGCTTCCAGCAAAGAAAAAGTCCTTGCCATCAAGAGAGAACTTTTGGCCATTGGTAGTGACGAAGCCAGCTGGAACAGCAAGTGCCGGAGCGCCTGCAAAGGCTGCCGCGATGATGGAAGCGAACTTCATAGTGAAGATTGAAGATGGACGAGAGTTAACCAAGCACTGCTGATCATAACAGCGGTTTTATTACATCTTTTATACTTTTGAATGTCCAGTGCCTCTTTTGCACATCTCATTCCCCTCATCTGCCCACCTCCATGGGGCGATAGTGCCATTCAATCCAGCACATCGGAACTCTATACGCCGTGATATCCGGATTCGGATTAAAGCCAAGAAGGACGAGGATCAACACCCTGCCACAACCGGGCCGGAATGCCGGCTTTAAGTGTGACCATCAGTCGGTCATGTCTTGTAAATTGAATAACCACGATGTGTAATGCTCGGAGGATGATCTTAATCTGTCCATATTAGGTAGTCTAAGTAGATGCTCCGCGTTGGACGCACCCAGTTCTGGCAAGGCTATTTGGACTTTATCCACTAGGTCATGCCACTAGTCGTATTCTACCTGTAGTCACATTGCATGCCTCAAACTTGTTCTAGATGGCTACACCCGTGCCTTGCATTTGCAGCAGATCCGCGTGCCCTTGCCCGCCACCTGATTCCAATGTATACTCCATCCACAAAAGAGACGGCCCGTAAGTTACGAAATAATAAGTGCTTGGAAATTAGTAGAAATACTAGAAGCGTATGAAAGAAAAACGAGACCTTCTCCTGAGTATTAGAGCACAAGTTAGGCTAGCAATGAGATATAGTGCCTAGATTAATGTATTACCTCTATACAGATTGACGTAGATATCTCGATTACATGTGGGCTAATCTGAATGTTCAAGGTCTATAACATCCCGTCACACTACGTATCTTTGATTCATGACGAAGAATCAGGTTTGATCTTGCTCTGAAGTAAATGTATCAGACAGGGTCCCTAGTCTGAATGTCCCCTTGACAGCATCAACAATAGCTGGTCGGCTTCCGTAGCTCAGTTGGTTAGAGCGTCGTACTAATACTTCAAACCGTAGTATCGGTGATGCGAAGGTCTCAGGTTCAAGCCCTGGCGGGAGCAGTGTCTCTCAGCGCCTATAAGCTGTTTTTGTGGTCTTTTTGGCTTCTCCTCCAGGGTTCTGTTGTGTTGTGAACTTGTGGTGATCTTGAGGCGTGGTGTTGTGATTTGGGATTGGACCATAGTATGCATGAGACTAACGATACTCTAACAGAAGCAACAAAGTGTCTACGACGGGGAACAGCTATGTAAAAAAAATTGTAAAACTTTAAAAGTGATTGGTTATATAGAAGAAAATCAGGATGTAGAAATAATTTAGTAGGCTATATTTCTTATAACAGCCGTGACATAAGGGGTAGATTTAAAAGATAAAATCGTCTTTACCCTACCAGTCAAAATTCTGTAAGTGAACATTTTTGTAACTCTCGTTTGAAAGTATTTAGAACGAAGCAATAGCGAAACTGTACCAGAAGGAACTGCACGTATTTTATCTGGACTTGACTGAGAAATGAAATACAATAAAAGCCTACTGCCTCGACGGCTCTGCGTAACAAGCCCCTGTCTGTTGGATTAGAAAAAAAAAAAAAAATTACGCCAGTCAACACCCCGTAGATTGTTTCGCAAATCCTCATGAAGAAATTGGACTTCAAAACTCTGGAGATACACTCAACTCTGTCAAAATGTTCCCGCTCTTATCTTGTTAAGAATGCACAGCGGCTTGAGCTTCTGTCCAATCATCGGTGAGATGGCCGAGTTGGTTATGGCGCCAGGTTAAGGTCAACCTTAACACCTATAATTCCTGGTGGAGCAATCCTCCTGGGTTCGAGTCCCAGTCTCATCAAGCATTTCTTTTTGCGAATCTAGATAAATCATTTCTAAATAAAGCCCACGCCCCTGCAATTCACTGTCGAAGTACAAGAGTGCCGAAATAGAGGTTGACTGCAAGTGTTATCTCAACTCTTACCTTGATAAGATCTCAGCTCGGGAGCATCAAAGCAAGTGAAGTTTTAAGCACACTCTAGGTTGATATTATATTGAGCTGGAGAATAGCTAGTGATTGATTAAAGACTATTCCTAATACCAATAACCGCCCCCAGTGAGATTCTAGCCGCTTCCATAGGCATCATGCTGACACGGCATCACTAGATGTCTTGTACTTATCGGCCTTGACATTCTTCCATTCCATACCCAAAGAACTGACCAGAGCAACACAAGCCATAGCCAGCCCAAGGTACCAGATTGACCTCATAGAGTCATTGTATGCACTCAAGAGCTGGTCGACCTGGTCAGACGGCACAAGATTCTTGAGGCTCGTTGCTCCAGTATTTGCGAGAGTCTTTATATCAACCCCAGGGACGTATTTCGTAATCCTTCTCTCCAGTTGCCCTTCAAGTAAAGTCTGTGACACAGTCACAAAAACTGTTCCGCCCAGAAACATGACCAAGTTGAGGATGGACAGACCGATAGGACTATCGCTCTCTGATAGGGCAGTTTGGATTGCAATGGCTGGCTGCTGGAGTGTTAGGCCCATGCCTGCTCCAGTCAGGATCTGTAATGCTTTGTTAGAATCAGCTCAAGAAATTATTGAGAGAAGCATACCTGATACCCAACCCATTTGGCTTTACTGATATCGGATGTCCATGTGGTGAGAAGAGCCGCACCTGAAACGAGAATGGCGCTTCCAGTGATCATAAATGGCGCGTAATATCCAATCGTACTAACCAAGATACCACCAACAATCACACACGAAACGTTGCTTAGAAGTAGCGGCAGTAAAGCAATACCAGACTGCTCAGAAGTTTTACCTTTTACTACCTGAAACCATATGGGAAGGTAAAAGGCGTAGATAACCAACACCGAACCGATGGCAAAGCCAACTAAGCAGGAGACCAGTACAGTTCGTTGAAATAAAATCCTTGGGGGGATGGTTGCCTTTTCCTTCCGCCATGCTTGATAAGCGGCAAAAGTGAGCAACAAGACACCAAAAACGGCAAACAGAGCTATAGTTCGCCCTTCTGACCACTTTTGATTCTCCTTTCCAAACTCAAGAGCAAAGAGAAGACTGACGATAGATCCAGCAACCATAAGGAAGCCCAGAGGATCAAGATCAAGAAATTTCTGGCGCCAGGTTTCAGCCGGTTTGATTGGGGGAGGTCTATCCGGGGCTAGCAAGAAGAGAAGGATGAGTGAAAGCCCGCCGATAGGGACGTTGATCCAGAAGCACCAGCGCCAGGTGACAGAAGTGAGATAACCGCCAAGAATCGGCCCCAGTATCGCAGAAATGCCAAACGCAGAGCCCAATGATCCGAGATATTTTGGTCGTTCCTCGAGAGGGAAGAGCAGAGTGATATAGAAGAAAGCACCAGAGCCAATACCAGCACCGCCGATGCCTGTGATGGCTCGCCCAACGATCAAAGCTTTGGAATTGGGAGCTGCTGCGCAGACGATGGAGCCGATCTCGAATATAGCCGTGAGAGTGAAGAGAACCCATTTGGTTGAGTAATATTTGAAGACGAGGCCGAAGGATAGTTGGAATACGCAGAGAGGGAGAAGGAATGCGGATTCGTACCACGCGATATCCCCGAAACTGTCGAACTCAGAAGAGATGGAGGGGATGGCCGTGCCGATGATTGTACGATCCTTGGATAGAGGTCAGTTTTGAAGTTGAAGTGTATAGGTTTGCTTGATTTACCAGAGCAACTAAGAAAAAGACGAGGAATAGAGCAAACATGGTTGGCAAGACTATCTTTTTTGGTGGATATGTCTTTCCGTTGTCCGATGGATTCCGCGACAATTCGTCTGCGTCGGCACTTGACCGACTAGGCGGACTATCTGCATCTTGGGAACTCTTTTCGTCCATTATGGTGTTCAAGGCGAGACAAGAAAGATAAAGTGATGATGATATAGGAGGATTGGGGTTGGTAGGTAGCGCCGAGGATAGATTTTACGAAGTCTGTGAAAGTGAGCCAGCAATCGATCGAACGTTTTAGAAGAGATGGTTATGAATAAATAGATGCATGCTAAAATGAGGGCCAGACAGGAGTTTTAAATAACAAAGAGTCCATTCCTGCAATAAATCCATTACATGTCACGTATCCATCGTCTCAATCTTCGCCCAGCTGTCCAATTAGACGCCGTGCAAGAAATCTCGGGCTCGGTACCGAGGCCGAACTAAGCCATCCTCAGCAGTCAGCACCCAAAAACCTCGCGGGGGCCCCGAGCTTTAGATTACATCAACGTCATGGATCGAGCCTTCATCACAACAGACTAACTAAGGTATCGTGCACCCCTTATTCACAAGACAAGCAGACACGCAGGATGAGATCACAGGCATGCGAACCATGTGCCAAGCGCAAAGTCCGCTGCGACAGAGCTGAGCCGCCGTGTTCTAACTGCAAACGACGCAAACACGATCATTGTTCTTATCCTGAGGTATCTCCTTTTGAGAGGATAAAGAAACTCGAAGAGACTGTGCGGTCTCTTGGTGGTGATCCATCGTCTGATCAGCCAGAGAAGACTCGGAGTCCGAGCGTAACGGTTAATTCCAGAGCGTCTGGCAGTAATGCGGAGACTCCGATTATTGTCCAGGAGGAAGGTCGGTCTATCTATCACGAATCGTAAGTAACACTACTAGATGCTAGGTTTCAGATCTATTGCTCATGTTAGATACCTGCGTAGCGAAGGATGGCACACGTGGATTGATGTCTCCCGTCTTTACAAAGGCGCCAAACCACAATTCAATGCCTCCAATCCCCGAGGTTCAGCACTATTGCCCGGAAAGTTCCTCCCACATGCATTCCAGGGCTCACCTTGGAGAGATAACTTCCTGTTCCCCGAGGCGCTGGCGTCGTGTCCAATACCCACACAAGAGGCCATCAGGCTGTGGGATCTGTTTCTGGAGCGAGTTGAGCCAACCGTCAAGATCAGCTTCGAGTGGACTCTCCTACGGCTGAAAGAAGCCTTATATGATGCTGATAGATGGACGAAACTTGAAGAAGGCGAACATGCTTTGATTCTATCGACCTGTTTGTTTGGGGCCGTGAGTCTGACGAACCATGAGTGTATCAATCTTTTTGGTCGCCCGAAATCAGCTCTGACGACCGAGTGCCGCCTTCAATGTGATCTGGCATTCTCACGAATAAACTTGCTAGCCATCGACAGTCTGTCGACTTTGAAAGCAATGTGTCTGTACATTGTGAGTCCGACCCAAACACCCTCACAACCGGTTAACTTCCATACGCAGACTAACATACCACATATAGAAAGCGAATGTTAACGCGCTGACCTCTCGTAGTCTTTGGTCGTTGATGGGTCTCATTTCTCGAAGCGCGGAACAGTTAGGCATTCACCGTGACGGGACAGTTTTGGGCCTCTCACCCATCGAGACCGAGGACCGTCGAAAGCTCTGGTGGCAGCTACAGCATCTCGAACTCATGCTCTCCCTACAAAATGGTGTCACGCCTCTGTCTTTTGGAACATTCTGGGATGTGAAGCTTCCTCTCAACATTGAAGACAGTGATCTTGACCCAGGCTCGAGAAACGCCCCCAAAGAGCGGTCGGGGCTGACGAGCCTCTCGTATACACTGTTTACCTACTGGATCATGGAAAAGCAGCGAAGTTTCCGATCCTGTTCATCGGCAGCTGGTGACAAATCTTTGCTGGGCTGTCTGACGGATGCTATGATAAACGACCTCGAGTCTGGCCTCAACGAAAACTTTGTGAAATATTGTGACCCGATCAAGCCTCTTGATACCATCTTGCAGATCAAAGCTCGGGCTGTTATCAATGTTTTGCGGTTGCGCAAGTTACACGAAGCTCGAATGAGATCTCAGCATCTGGACGACAAATGTCACATTGAGCACTTCAATACGTGTATGCAGGCGCTGAAGTATGTGGTCATCTCGCACTCAAACCCTCAGCTCAAGCCTTTTGTTTGGCTTATCGAGGCCTCGTTCGTCTGGCATGCATGTGAGTAGTAGCCCCCATGTCGGAGAATTATCAATTTGACTGACTCATTGGCAGTCATTGGAGTTTTGGTAGATATGTCAAGCCTGAAAGATGTCAACATGATAAAGAACGCATGGAAACTACTTGAAGACGTGTACGCCGTGGCAGATCACCTATCTGATCTCTCAGAAGATAGGAGAAACGCACATGCGGCGAAATCGGTCGTGGCAACGTGGTACGAGTGTCAACAGAAGCCAAGTTTAACCAGCATGGAGAAGCCCAAATTTGTGTCTAAACTAGAAGATCTTTTATCGGGGCTGGAAAACAACATCGTCGGAGATACGGCTAATAAGGGTGACCATACGAATGTCGTGCAGGACCTGTGGCAAATCAGACCTGGAGAAGACGACCTGCAGCCGTTTGGGTTTGAGTTTACGGATATTGATTGGGCTTTCTGGGATAGCATCAGCTAGTCGAGTCTTTCGTAAGACATAAGTCTTAGTGGGAGATGTCTCACGATATCTCAACAAGGTGGCCAGTAGTAGATCAAATTGAGAGGTCTAGTTACGAACAGATAATTATGCGCATAGTTAAACTATACTTAGAAAGAAGTCATTCAACATTGGAGGAGGAACCATGAAATCTGGAGAACTAATAGAGCAGAAGAGATTGTTGAAATACTTGATAACTTAACAAAAGTCTCGCAAGCAAGGAGCCTCGACGCTGATAGGATGCATCCATCTTACTCTAACATGCGAAGCATAGCACCGTGGCAAAAAGAAACATATATAAGAACATCCAGGACGCTGAATGAACAAAAGAAAGGGTCTGGCCGGGGATTGAACCCGGGACCTCTCGCAAGCAATGCTGTAGGGTTGTCCCTAAGCGAGAATCATACCACTAGACCACCAGACCAATAAATTTATCACGTGATGATTTGAGCATCTCAAAATCAGATATCTGAAGTCGAACCCACAAGTTTGAAGGCTTCTTGACTGCTGGCTCTGAGTGGGTATAGCGCCGGCATATAGATGTCGTGTTGAGAAAATCCTTGGTCGCTTGCAAGACGCTCTTGGCTATCTTCCATGTTGTCAAGCTTCGAGATCAGAAAATTAACCTGCAGCTCAATGTTGTCCCGGTCCGTCGTATTCTGGGACTCATGCTTAGAGGGTAACATCTTGACCTCTCCATCAATCTTGGTGACTCTCTGGCGAGCTTTCTCTTCCGAATCTCTTCTTAGTATCTGCGAGATCCTGCTTCGCAGTCTTAAGAGCCTCCCCAGCTCCCATAACCAAGCCTCTAATTCCTCAGAACCAGTGAAGGTTTTAAGGCTAATAATAATAAATAGTAAAAATTTCCTCACAAGTTAAGTATCCTATACCAATGCCCTCACACTTGCGTTGTCGATATTATCTTATTTCCTTGAGATTTCATTGGTGGATATCTTTCAGTCTCTCGTGTCCTCATTTCTTGATTTGAGTGCGGCTTTCTTCTGCCTGAGCTTGGTCGTTGGATCGTTTCATACATCGTCGATGGCTTTGACAGTGAAAGTTGAACCTGAAGAAAATAAATATAAAGCAATAAAGTAAGACAGTCGATTATTGAAATAGTCCGACGTGCACGGAGTGTGCTACTCAAGCTTTCACATGCATTCGCAGGTGGTATCACAATCTAAGCTGGCAGATTCTCACGAGCTGAAAACCGACCGTAGGACCGGCATCCGGAACCTAAACCGTGCACACTTAGTACGGCACCTTATGTCAAGATGAGTGAATGATGAACATCATAAGTCGGACTCCAATCTAAATCTCACAAATTTAATGCTCAAAGCATCTCTAGTTTCACGTCAACACCAGATGATGTGGCGCGCCTCTGGCAAACTGAAGACCTCAAAAAGGTTATGATCATCTTCGACGGTCGGGCTCTCGGTTCAGCTGAAGCTTAATGGACCTATACTGAGATAAGATTGGCCAATCTTAGATAGATACATGTTGAGTCGACAAGAGGAGCGCAAAAGGTTAAACCAAAACAAATAATGCCACTGCCTTGACTGACGCGGCTATCGGTGAGCACGTCGAAGATAAGACACGCCACATGCCAAGATCATCTGTTTTCAGATGAGAGATTGTTTCTCGATAGGGACCCAATCTTAGACTGACAAAGACTATCGTGGCGCGCCGCTGCGGGCCGTAGTGGATATCTTCTGTCAGAACTAGATCAATCGTCAAGCGGAATGGCTCCCTTCTCTGTCTGAAAATTCCTTGAATTTCCCTTTCGGGGTGTTTTGCTCACTCTTCTGCTCTTCTGTGGTCGCGTGTTATCGACGCGTGTGAATCATGCTCACGGCGATTGAAGATTGACGAAAGCGAAGTAGGCGTATCAGTGATCAACGTCATTGACGCAAAGATCGAATTGTTCCGTTAAACATCGGCGTCATCGTCACCGACAGGGTGAGCTGCACGCCACTTAGAGCATTTGAATATTTCAAGGCAGCTCTGTAGCATAATTATCCGGATAAAACGAACACAACTCGGCAAGTAAGACTAGGTGTGTAGCCAAGAAACTAATGTTAGTAGACGGTGGACCAGAAAAACATGGTCGGTGATGACATGATAAGAAGCTCCAATAGATAATTCCGGGGAAGTGGCTGATGCTTTAATGGAATAAAAAAACAAAAAGCACTACGATCGGCAACGGACCATAAGATCTTTGGCGTCCCCAGCAATAGAGTGATCTGAATCGCTATAGCAAGGCGGTTATAGTTGCAAGCATGTAAATGGGAAAACAAGATCCAACAAGAGTCATGGATAAAGATATAAATAGAAGACTTGGCAAAAACAAAAGAAATTTCTGTGTTGTCATATTGGTCTTGAAATAACAACAGAGTCCGTGCCTAGCGCAGCCGTCCACCCAATGATTTGCGGAAAATACGGATACTCTGGGCCGATTTGAGGTATACGAGGTAAGACCAATGAATTCCTGAGCAGTAAGTCTAGACCCGGGTACCCCCGGTCCGTTCACATGGAGATGCCTTGTCCTTTAAATAGACTTTCCAAGCCCCTTCGGCTGAAAGTTCCGTGTTGAGATTGGACCACGCACTCAGGGATGAGACAGAGCAGAACAAGATGCGTGCACCACCCAGGACTCGCACAAAGCAAAGCAAAGCATCAACGGATGCAATGACTTTCCATCCGAATATTCTTGCCTTGACCAACAAACTCGTCATCTTTTTCGAGCCAATTGTCCCGTGGTCTAGCAGCGAAAATTGGGGCGAAACCGGGATGAAAAGGGGACGGACCACTTAAGCCTTAACGCTCCATGTAACGGCCTCCCCGAAGCAGAACGCATGTCATCAACGCGCGAGGCGAAAGCCGCTTTTACCGGACAACGTGGACTCTGTACGCATTACGAGTGATGCGAATCTGTTGCATGATATCTGCCTTGAGCTGAAAACCTATTAAATGCATAGCCGGCCACTGTAAGCCAGCCGCTCTTTACTTTTTGTCAGATGTACGGATACTATGTAGGCTCATGAATCAGCGCCGTGGTTGGCATTTGCATCCAGTCAGCAGGCGAACTCTGCCCACGTATGTAACGTTGGCTAGTACCTGATTTTGGACAGGGGTATACCTTGTCCCCAATCCCGGCAGTTCTATGACATTGACCGTTACAAAAACTTTATACATAAGGACAGCTACTCGTCAAAAACATACCTGCCGTCTGCTATCGCAAATTCAACTCGAGGTGCCCTTGTCTAACTTCTTGCTGTATCCTCGCCAACCATTATCTTGGTTTGGCGTGCCACTATAAGAACCATCACTGCGCTCCAGCATCCAAGAATCCACCCTACCTGTAGTCTCCAGAGCCTCGTATAGCCATCATGCAAGCCCCTGGATCCCCTGGCGGAAACGTCATGACACAAGCAGAGCTGGACGTATACCAAAAACGAAAAGACCAGGAAAGGGCAGAGAAACACTCCGACGACAGCGAAGATGAGGACAACATCAATTACGATTCGGATGACGACGGCAAGACTGGCAAGCAAAGCGAGCAGAGAAGGCGCCAGGAAGCTCACATCGCTGGCTACCGACAACAAATGATGAAGACTACCAATGGACAACCATTCGCAGAACCTAGACGAATTCCGTCTCTACAAGGCCCGTGGGTGAATATTCCAGATGAAGACGACGACGACGATGTTCCCCTAGCTATGCTGCAGGCCAGAAGCCAGCAGGATCGATTATCTCGCTTAGCTGGTGTGAGGTCAAATCCGAACCTTCGTGCATCGGCACAGCAACAGCTGATGAGACCTGGCTCGGCACAAGGAAAACGAGATAACGGATCACGGCTCCAATTACCATCATTTGCATCTCATCTCCCACAGGATCCGTTCCAGGACCCATACCCAGATCCTTTCCAAGATCCATTTCAGGCGAATAAACGACCTATGTTCTCTGGAGGTTTAATCAGTGTAATCGCAAATGAGGAACGCGCCAAGGCATCGCGACGAGGAAGTCCGAACGGTGGTTTCCAGCCTTCTCATTCACCCACATATAACGGATTCGGTTTGACGAATGGGTCACCATATATGGCGGCGCCTTACGGAATGCCTATGGCGCAACAAGTATCAAGACCCGGGACACCAAGTTCAGGATTTCAGATGCAACAGCAGATACCTAAGGGCATACAAGATCAGATGCAATTGCTACAGATGATGTCTTTTGGCGGCCAGCCTAAACCAAATAATCCATGGAACGGAAATCCTCCACAGAGACCAGGGACGAGTGCGAGCGTGGCCCCACCGTTGAAGACATCATCTGTGCCGGCTTATGGAGGTTACGCGCAGTCTATTCCACCATCTGAGCGGAGCAATGTTGGTCTACCCAGCCGATACAGACCAGTTTCAAAGCCCAAGGCTTGACCAAGGCCTATTGAGGGTGCATGTACAATTAAAATAGAGGAACGGATTAATGATGCCGGAAGCATCACGGCAAATGTATGTTAGAATGCAAAATGGGCATCAAGGGGTGCGAGAGGCATGATATCCTATTCACACGAGGTGAAACCTGCGAACGGTGTTATTTACTATACTTACTTGGAGTCTTGGTATTATTTTTAATAATCTTATTATGTAAATAATGTAAAATGCAAGAACGTCCATTTGAAAGGGCGTCATTTGTACGCCTTTGGCTTTATATACTTTTACCTGAGGCTCAACCGTGCAAATGGCCAGGTTTATGGCCACCGGACTAAACTAATAAACCATCGATGAACCAGTATCAAAGCAGGAACAGAGAAGAGAAAGGGTAATTTCGTCAATGCTGTGTATTACTAGGAATTCCACCCTATAATTTTCTTTGGCTCTTTTCTCTCGTATGTGGGCCATCTTGGAGTTTACACGTAGTCGTGCACTAACACTTCTATATGTCCTTCGTTTTTAATAACATCCTTATGCTATGTTTAAAACTATAGTACATGTTAAATCGTTTGATATCACTCTGATTGTATCCCCCTTTCGCTTGCTAAATAAAGCATTCTATGGTTTAAGTTTTCTGGCTCCCGGCTTGGAAGTATAATATAGTAAGCACGGTGTATAAGTCTTTGGGGGGATCTTTCATAGAAAATCTTCTACGAAGGGTTTATAAAACAGACCTCTAACTACTTCATCTTGGGGATGTTAGGTCGCTGAGCTGTACAACCACATGTTTAGTAGGAGCTCTGAACTTACGACCCTGCAGAGATGCCCGCATCTAGCACTGCATTCCTAGCAGCTAAATCTAGTTTGCCCACCACTAAATCCTCTGCTTTGCTGGTTTTATTGTCTGTCTGGAGAGCTTTCGGGTTTCTCGTTCTTTGTGCCTGGCTTAGGTAAGATTTTGCCCCGTCTGACCGCTCAACACTGCGGGGTTAAGCTGTCAAGTTCAGTGTTCAGTGAGCCCTGCCACTATTCCCAGGGCATTCATTAGCCAAAGCTGCCAGGTTGAGATCACATGGCTCCTCCTTCGGGCGGTAGGATACTACCTCCTCCGTCTTTCTCTAGGGTGGCTCCAGAGCCCAGCAATGAGAAGCCAGCTTCCAATGGTGGCCGCGGTACTGACGATGCTCTTACGGTCACCCAAATCCTCGAAGCAGCTGATATCCCGTGTTGCCTTGTGGGGATATCTGCCCTGATATTCTATGGCGCCGCCAGGGTGCGTCCGGTATGCTCCTCCAAACTCCTCGTATTTACGTGGCCGACCAATAGGCTCGCTAACTACTTCGCTCCAGGATTGGGAAATCTGTGTTCCAACGGAACTTGTAGCCAAGGCTGTGAAGCTATTACAGTCAGAACCACACTCGACAGTCTATTCCATGGTGGAGCCCTGGCCCCATCCAAGCGTGTCCCTCTTGCATACCTACCATCGTTTCAAAGGCAATGGCATCGACTTTCACTTCATCCTAGTACCTGCGCAAGATGTCCTCATTAAATGCGAGCCATCAAACATCACACGCAGCCTTCGAGGGTTGCCTTATCCTAAGCTCAGCGTCTTCATACAAAGCTGCCTGGATACTCGTAACGAAACTCAACTTTGTGACGTCGTTGATGGCACTGATCTGCCAGAACAATGGGGAGAAGAAAATCTTGAGCTTGAAGGGTTTAATGATGTGGAGTGGGCTCAAGACATTAACAAGCGAGGACGCGAATTTGAGAATGGAAAGTTTGCGCACTGGGCTCCTTTCGCCTGGGATGCCCCGAGAAGCAGGCGGGATATGTGGCAGTCTATGGTACGAACGAAGAAAAGCAGGTTGGACTGGACAAAGCCAAGTGACATCTATGTCACGCAGTACCGTATCATAGACGATCCGGACCCGTGGACTATTCTATCCGACGAGTATTAAAGAGGCTCTTTAATGAAGACTGATGAATCACATACCTGATGGATGACCCCGAGTCCTTAAGCTATCCTATCCCGGCGCGTATGTACTTTCTCACATAACCCACGGGACTTGTATCGATTCAGATATATAGGAACTGGGTTGAATTCTGTTCACCTAACTACCATGCTATGTCTTCCTGGAGATGACTAACGACAGATAATTTTCTCAGAAAGCTAAACCACCACTCCCACGGTTCTACCTGAGACTCAGGGTTCTCTTCATTTCCTTGCGAGCTGTCTTATCTTTCACTGATGCTTTAAATACCTCATAAAATTCTTGCCGCCAACTCTCTGATAGATGTTCGCTCCACTCCACGATGGTACTTTTATATTTCTGACATAAGAAAACAAGATCCTGGAAATCTGAATCCTTTTTCCTTGAGATCCAGGTTCCCAGTTTTCCTTCCACTTGCCAGGTTATGAAAATGACGGGCACCTGTTCGCCTTGAGGAGTCCAGAAGCTAGGTGTGATGAACTCAAATGAATCCTCTTCTCCCAAGATTGGCGTGTTAAGCTGGCCTGCACAAAATCGTCAATCAGCCGTGTGTATCCTTTCCACGTTGGCTATAGTCTAGGGACGTACGCACCTGAGAGTACAATGTCAACACCGACAAGCTGTCCACCTTCTCCAGTATCCACAAACATTCTTTCCTGAATACTACCCGTCATCTCATAATAGGATAGCACAGACCTAGGGAAAGGTCAACAGTGACACGTTCACATCGAAAATTCGACACGTACCAGGTGAATGGGGCCAGGGTTACCCTGACTTGGCGAACGTCCTTCGCTAACACCAGGAGATCGAGATCTCTGGTTTCCCGGCGAGACCCTCGAAGCTTGAGTGCCCACCCTCCAAACCAGGCATAGAACTGACCGCTAAATGCCTCTTGGAGGTAGGAAGCAGCCTTAGCCATCTGTGCAGGAGTGGCTCTCAAGGCATTGCGTTCAAGGGCTCTTAACTCTTGTGGCGAGGTCTGACCAAAATATCTTGCCCCTATAGAATGAACAGCCGAGTTGGCCATCTTTGAGTTCTGACAGGAACGCAATGAGGCAGGGACTGAAATTGTAGTTAGAGCTTGTTCCTCTGATAGTTGAATCTAATGTCATGGAATAGAATCGCTGGCCTAGGCTCAGGTATTTATACACGTGGAAACAGTCCCTACGTTCGACGCGTCCGACATAGTTAAGGTCGGAGGTCAGACCCGCACAGGGGTATCTAATGGTCGGAATATATGAGCGCTTAATTGTGATTCTCAGGTCGCATGAGTCGAGGCCTGGTGGGAGTTTCATCTCAACCTACCTTCGATGCTGGTATAACCGCGCGGCTATGTGTTGTCTTGACTTCAATCGAAACCTGACTCTGCTACTTTAACCGCTTATTTGTATGATCATGAGCCCAACTCCAACCAGGCGAGCATTCAATCTGATCGAATTTAAACCCCAATAACTGTGCTTACTAGCAAATCTGTTTGGCCTCTGTGCATATCAAAGTAAATCAAAGTAAATCTTAAGAAAGTACGGATAAACATGTGGTTGGTTCCTCGCCAATATTTTCCATCCCTGTCGACTACATGTTTGCATATTTATAGAATACCGACGGGCGCTAAAACTCCAGTCTGTTGGCGCCATGGCCTCCCCTGGTTCTGTTTTGTCCAAGAGTTGACCATCCTATTCTTAGCAGCTGAAACATGGCCTGCTAGTTTGAGAATGTTGAGCATTAGGTAAATACACAGTGTGGTGTTGACACTTTTCGATGTTGAAGGTAGCTTGACCTTTACCGCGGCCAGAATCCATCGGGTTTCGGCATCCCACTTTCCACGCCTCGTGGCCCGCCCAAATGGACTTTCACCATCTTGACCAATAGACTTGACGATATGAAAGCAGCAGAAAGGGAAAAGCAGGTCAGCAGTTAAAGTTGTCCCTCAATCGACTAGTGGTCAATTGCTGTCCCCAAGAGCATTCGGCCCTCAAGTGGCATATTCTGGCGCTTGAGTCACAAGTCGACTGATCTTGACCCCAATTATTCGAGTGGACATGGGTCTGTTCCCGTGAGACAACGCGTCCAACAATTCAAGCCAAGCCCGATTTTTCAGGGGCTTGAATTATCAGGGCTTAGACTTGGCTTATTCAAGATAACTTGAATTAAAGGGCTAAGGGCTATACCAAGAAGAGCCACGCAGGGCTGCTCGGCTGCTAGGTATAACTAAGCAGGCTACCCTAGACCTCTTATCTCTAAAGAAATATTCCCAGGATCTTCATAGGAAATAATAAATACCTCTCTAGGCTTGCCTTGCCTCAAGCCTAAAAGGAAATAGACTTGGCTTGTGACCTTCTAGGCTTACTTGTAAGCCTGAGGGTTAGGCTTGGCTTATTCAAGTTGGCTTGAATTGTTGGACACGTTGCCATGAGATGAGATGCCAGGCTAGCCCCTCGGCGTAGAACGAACATGATAGATCAGACCCTGTCAGTTTCTGTAGTCTCAGGTTATAAACTATGTTTCTATCAAGTCTATCACATACGACCAAAGGTAGTGGAGAAATACGGGATCCCGTCCGCTCTCCCATAGTCAAGCCACTAACCGGCGGATTAGTAGTTGGGTCGGTGACGACCAGCGAATCCCCGCTGTTGTATGTTCTTTTGCCAATCTCGTCCTTTTTTTTTGTATTCATTTTTGCTCTAGACCGTCTATCTTCGAAATGCCTTCCTTCTCTACGGCTGTTCATTCTTCGAGTCATAGTCTGCATGTTGGACATCAGAAATGCATCGCTGTGTTTCTAAGCCGATCTGGAGTATTAGCGATCTAGGTTATCAGATATAGCTCATAACCTAGATATTTTTACTCTATCTTTATGGAAATAACCCTAACTCTACAGGCGCATTCCTCATTTGGTCCTCCTGCATCTCCTGGATCAGCGGACTTTCGGGGTAATCCTCGATATCCAAGTCCATGTACCCAAGAGGAGCCCATTTTCTAGCACAGATAAAGAGAGTTCTCCCATTGATACTTGAATCACTCAAAATTCTCAACGCACATTCGCCTGCATCTTCTGCTCTTGCAAACTCAACGCCTGATTTCTCGACCTCATCAAACTGCTCTTTAGACAAGATATTGGTGCGAATGTACCTGTAGTAGAGCGGGCTGTCAGGAACATTCTCACTAAAAGGTTCTCAGTGACGTACCAAGGTGCAATGACGTTGACTCGGCTGCCATAATAAAAGGCCATCCTTCGCAAGGCGTGCATGATCCCACGGACCGCCCACTTGGTGCTGCTATACTCTGGGGATCTAGGAACATCAAGGAAGCCGGCTCCAGAGCTGATAAGAATCAAGCATGTATCTTCCTGGTCATCTTTCGCTTGAGTTCCATTCTGCGATATGAAGTAATGCATAGCGAGTTTGGCAGTATAAAGCGTGCCCTTGAGATTCACATCGATGACGTGCAAGTCGGGTTTCTGGGGTTCTTGGTCTTTTTCTGCTTAAGGTTAGTAAAATCGGGTTGAGCACAAATCCATCTGCCAAAAGCTTCTCACCGTCGAATGCAAAAGTTTGGTCCTTTTTGGTGATGCCCGCATTGGCTATCACATAGTGGATCTTGCCAGAGGGAGAGAACCGAACTGCTTCTTTGAAAAGACGGACTTGGTCTTCCCAAACATTTGCATCGCCTTCAACGAACTTGGTACTTTGCAATGGTTATTCACTATTATATGGTGTGGATCTGATCACTCACCCCTGCAGCTCAGAAGCCAGTCTCTCGCCGGCCGCGGCACTTTTGTCGCTGATGACTACTTTGGCACTTGTGCAAATCAGCTACCAAATTGTTACTTGTAACTGTGTCTACTTACCCTGCGCTGTGCAATGCTCGTACGTAGGCTTGTCCTATACCATTGGCCCCTGTAAAATGTTAGAGCCTTTGTGTCTAGGATATCAAGTTTAGACTAACCTCCGGTGACAATCGCAGTTTTGTTAATCAGTTGATCTCGGCTGAATTCAACGTCACAAGCAACAGGAGGAGCAAGTTTATATGGAGGCATGCTGATAAATGGGAACGTAGACTTAAACAGATTTTGAGTAACGATTTTATGTCTTCTATTATGTCTTGCAGCCGCCACCAGGAGTAGTTCCGGGACTAAAAGTAAAAAAAGGTGAAGCAAAGCGATGGACTCGAATGCTTTCATATAACTAAAGCAGTAGTTTATAAACTAGTACTCTGTCTATGCAATCGATCACATGTGGCAAACCGAAGGTCTTAGTGACGGCTCGATTTAGATGAAAATTGCTCTAAGCACTAGCCCGTGATTAACTTGATAGGCTCATGGATAGAATCACTGAAGACTTATGCGACTTGATGATATCGTGGGTACCCTACAGTCCCTTTCTCAAGCCTATCGGATGAAGCGGTAAACTCGGATCGACTTTTGGAGATAACACTCTGACCAATAACCAGTGTCGACAGACTGGCACTAATGCGACCTGCTGATAAAGCGGGTCTTTTAGCTCACTTTTTGTGGCATTCCTTCACGTGACGTTCATGGTGATACTTTGGGCGTTGAGGCGTAGGGCCCCCAGAGACACGATTTCATCATCTCTCTACTTGGATCACATAAGTCCCTCCTAACCAGTTAAATACATCTATATCTTTGATATTCGCACTGCAAGGATGCCAGATCCACAAAGGATTGTCATCCAACGCATGACTCAGCAACTACTGGTCCAAAATGCGGCAGAAGATTGGACTGGAGTTACAAGCAGTGCAGAAAGAAGAAAGTTGCAGAACCGGCTCAATAAGAGATCCCAGTGTACGTATATCCTTGTTACCCGATCCGTTGGCTTGATCTCTTACATGGTGCCCGTGTAATAGATCTCAGAAAACGGCAGAAACTCGAGAGAAGTCGAGTCGCCTCCAGTATCGTTGGCCAAGCTGGTCTACCAGTTGAGTCAATGCTTTCAATAGAAACGGCCCTTCAAGGCCCCCCAGACGCCATCTTTGAGGTACTTCGACAAACATGCGAGGTATTTAATGCCCCGGACTTCAGTCAGAAAGTGTTTGATCTTGCATGCAAAGCTTTTATGGACTACACTATGAATGCCCCTCGAATCTCACAGCTCCCATTTCTCATCACGCTGAATGTCACCATCGCAGTAGCCAAGAATGCTACCTTACTCGGGTTTGATCGCACGCTCATGTGCATGGATGAAGCTATCTCACCCTTCAACCAGAATGGGCCGTGGCAGGCCTCTTTTAATCCCCCGCAGATGTTGGAACCGACAACTGTGCAAAAGAGTATTTTGCACCACCCGTGGCTTGATATATTCCCCTTTCCCAAGTTCAGAGATAACATCATTCAAGCGGTTGATTCTAATTTGATGAGCGACGACGATCTTTGCGCCGATGTATCCGAGATCAATTGGGAAAATGTTGAGAAGCCCAGCTTGATCGTTTGGGGAGATGCTTCAATGCCAAGCTCCTGGGAAGCGTCGCAGTTGTTTCTTCGGAAATGGGGCTGGTTACTTCAAGGCTGTCCGGAGATGTTGGAAGCGACGAATAATTGGAGGCAGAGTCGGGGAGAGAAGTTGTTGCACTGGCATAATTAGACGTCACCAGGATATTCTACAGCTCCAATAGAAGATGAGGGTACTTGGAAGATCTGTATAACAGCATACCAAGTGATGCTAGTGTCACACTACGGTAGATCAGCACCTTGCATTAGCGAGGATGCAGGCTGCTGATACTTCTTGTGGGACCAATCCCTCATCCAGGGCAGGGTAGTATCACATCTGTCGGTTTACACTGGAATCCACGTGGGCGATAAATACGTGGTACTAAGACATAGAACTCACGACACATTCTAGCTGGGCAGAGAAAGTCATGGGCTGATGACCAAAAGAGGCAAAAGAGGTGGAAATGTGTCGAACAATGTGCAGATGCTACTGTCTTGGCCGGCGTATCTGCTGAGTTGGAGGGCAAAGGAGGGCTTCACTTGGACGACACTCAAATTGATCAACCTCACTCAGATGGAGTGTTTCACCTTTTCAGATTGGGCTTAAAATGAGGAGGGACCTTCAAAACTGTTGAAGGGCCTAGAGCTGTTAATATTGCATTGAGTTGACGATGGATATTTCACGGACGTAACAGCCTTGATAACCCGATTTTGAGAAAAAGACATCAACTGACACATCATGTTATTTCCGAATTAGTGATAGTTACCACGCTCTTCCATCCAGTGTAGCCCCCATTCTCTATCTGTCCTTTGCGAACATGTCCAGGTATAGCCTCTTAGTCCAAGATTAGTACGTATACTTGAGGCCAGTCCGAGTCAGCTTTCGGCCATTGCTGAAATAGTACTGGAGATTTGCGATCGCTGACAAGACAACACCTGCAGCAGTAAGGCCAACGATGATGGTGAAGCCATGAGGATAGTGAGGCGCGTCCTCAGATCGGAAGAGCTGCTTTCCGACGATTCCAGAGCAGTTCGCAGCCATGATGTGGATTGCCAGGGTGATAGATCGCTCGCCTGGTGTCTTTGCGTTGAGGGAAAGCCAGGAGCCATTGACGGCATCTACAAGAGTTAGCTAGGGACTATATATCTGTTGTGTCGACTTACGCCAAGGCCAGGCAAAAGCGATAGAAAGTGTCAACATGGCAAACTTGAGGTGGGAGTTTGTCGATTCCACCAGGATACGGTTACCGATCTGCGATATCATCAGCATAAGAAGTTTGTCGGGTTTGAGATAGCTAACTCACGTTGAATCCTAGTCCAAGGACAAAGCCAATGAAGACCATAGGGCCACGGACTCCCATCTTGTCACTGAATCTATGTCAGTGCTAGCTATTTAGAGACACAATCGTATAACCAACCTGGCCCAGCCCCAAAGAAGGTTGAGAAGAAGCAGACACCAGAATCCAATCGACACAAGAGCATTCGACTGGAGCCTCTCAAAGCCAAAGCTGACAACTAAGCTAGGAGCGTATGAGCCAAAGGCGGAAGCAGGTGCAAGACCGCAGATGGTGAAGCCGATGTGAGGGAGGAGCCTCCAGTTGGTGAACTACCCAGAGTAAGCAAAGGTGGAAGCCTATTACGGGACGACTGAATGTACATACCGCACTCTTGATCTCGGCAATCGTGACATGCTGCCCAATCTGAGCCTTGGAAGGATCATCCCTCAGAACGCGCTGGTGAAGAATTTGGCTTTCGCGCTCGGTGAAGTAGCGGACTTTGAGAATGGAAACGGGCTTGATAACTTGGTCGGGGAACGTGAGGAGAAAAGCTATTCCGACGAGAACGGTAAATATTCCTTCGATCTAGATGGAAGTTGTGAGTGAAAGTCCAATCATCGAGGGTAGAATGGTGCCAACTTACGATGAACAGCCATTGCCAGCCAGCGAGCCCTGCGACTCCTCTCATGTGCAGACTATCGAACTGATCAGTATTAATGTCGTTATGTCGGGCATTTCACACCTACATTCCATAGGCGATGATGCCGGTCAGTGCGGCGGCAGTCATATTGCCGATGAAGAACCAGGAATATCGTCTACTGATCTCGTTTCGCTTGTACCAGCGCGTCATGGTGAAGAGCGCAGCCGGGATAAAGCCTGCTTCGCAAAGGCTTAGGGGTGTTAGTATTGGAAAGAATACGAGGGGATTTAACATACCCAAGCAAGAGTCTTGTGGCCATGAACGGTCCAAGACCCTTCTGGAATGCCTGGAAGGTTGCAACTAGGCCCCTGCGTACGGTCAGTGTTGCATTCAGTAGAAGGAATGACGTCTATTACCAGGTGATGATCTGTCCACCTATCCATAGAGTCGGCCCAACTCTGTATAGAATGAGGTTGCTAGGTATCTAGTCCATGTCAGGTTGGGTCATTGTAAGCCAATAATGCAAGCATACCTCGAGCAGGATGATACCCAGAGAAAGCAATTGCTGGCCAACATTGAACTGGTTCTGAGTGATCCCAACGTCCTTGAAGAAGTTGTCCGTCAAAGCATTACCACTGGACGTGTCAGCCAATAGCTAAATAGTAACGTGGAAGGATCCTTACATGTTACCACGGTCGAGCTGTAGCGCAAAGAAGCCCAGGATCAAAAGGGGCATGAGAAGAAAGTCCACCCTTGACAGCAATTAGTACAATTTACACCCAATATCGAAGGTCATCCTACTTTCGCAGCAGTTTCTTCTCTTCTTCTTCGGTCCATTCAATGGCGTCGGTGTCTGAAACATCCTTGACAACAAGGTCATTCTGGACGAAGTCCTCTCGCTTCTCGTCGCCGATGAGGTCCATTGTGTTGAAGCTGAATAAAAAAGCTCTGTATTGATGGAACAGTGAAGATCAGTGGACACTGTAAAGAGGAATCACTCGGGCGCGACGCATATAGATATTTCAACGTCTGCTCCCCCTGGCATCCCTTCATCATTCTAACGAGTCCGAATACACTATTTACCTCACCAAGGTGGATCTATCAGGTTGCAAGAAATTTAAGCGTAAATAGTATCCATGCACGACGGAGAACTCCATGCATCGAGACCAGGACTGAGTCGTGCTTTACTACTAACGTAATTAACCACCA
>JABCKB010000172.1:0-47556 GCA_013184455.1 Fusarium continuum | reverse complement strand
TTTTTTTCTTCTTCTCTTTTTTTTTCCACGTTCACGCCAGGGGAAAGACAGACACTAGCGGGTGGCGAACCCCAACAGGCAGAATTGAGCCGAGAGAAATAAAAAGGATCAGGGTCGCGATCGTCGCCATCTGGCTTAACTTGGCGGACGCTTGTGACGCAGGTTCTACCTTTGAGCCGTTAATGACAGAAGGGTTGATTCCATTCGCGTCGATCCAGTATGCTTATTGTGTCAAGCGAGAATCCTGGTGTATTGTAAGCATTGAAACCATCGAAGAGGACTCAACCCACATATGACGACAGTTAAGATGCTGAGTGCAATTGAAGCAGTTTATCTGTATACCGTATGTATCTGTGCCATGATCAATCCTCTCGGGGTACCATTACAGAACCACTCACTTGTGCTGCAGCATACACATGTGCTTTCTTGCTGGCTGACTGCCTGACTGACTGCAACTGCCGAGTTGTCCGTGATGATCTCGGGTATCGGTATCTCCTGCTGTACACACAACAGGCAGGAACACGGCAGGGGGCTATTAGGGACCATTTCTTCTAACTACCTAGGTAGGCAACAGGTCGTGGTGCTCACACTCGCCTCCTACAGGGTTACGGAGGGTGATGAGAATGACAGGTTCCGCCTCCGGGGAACGGGACCGGCCAAGCCTGTTGAATTGATGGTGTCCGGGTTTCTTCGATATAGCAAACGCCGGGCTCATATTGGCCGTTGACTGTTGCAACCTCTTGGTGATAACTAGGTGTCCTCCCTCTAACCTGCCTAGCCGTCAAGAAGCTCAAAAGTGACAGGTTTGGATATAGGGTAGTGTCTATCATAAAGGTGATAAGGCCTGCATGGGCACCCAACCCACCCACGCTGTTGGTAACCAGGCAGCTAGGCGGTCCTACTCTACGAGTCTACTATACCGTACCTTATGAAGGCACCTGACCGTCAATACAGAGGTGTCTCATTGATAGTCTAGGCAGTTCACACCGCTACGCTGCAAAGTCACGGATGAAGTTGGTCAGATTGCTGCCACAGCAGCCTCGTCGACGCGGCTGATGCTCCCTGACGACGGCTGAGGCCAACTGACTCACACACCAGTGTACCCGCCCAAGGCGATCCAGGAGCTGATAGTACTGGAAGTGGCCATGCATGTCCAGGTATTATCTGCCCAGGTTAATCGATCAAAGGCTAAATCAAGACGCACGAGGAGAGATGTGTCCTTGTGTGGCCGAAGCGCTTTGACGATGAGGGGTCAACTCCATCCATCTCCATCATGACCCATCAGAAAAGCCATGTCTAGGGCATATCGAGTCGTGTACCCTATCTAGCCTATGCAGTAATGGAACAGCAGCAGCTGTCACACGAGTGAGAAAGGCGTTTCTTGCGGTCAAAACCAAGAAAGGCGCCAGCGGTGATCCAACCCCATTGGTCCATGCCCTAAGCGGCACGGCCCAAGCTAATGGACAACTGAAAAAAGATTAAGCCGTTTGTTGATATTGAAGCGAAATCCGAAACTAATGTTCAAGATTGTCTGTCGACCTGGTAACGTCGTGTTGCCATGACCCTGCTCGAGTATCTTCACAAGATACCACTAAAGTCATCTCGCAGTCCTTACTGTAGCCTCGTGCAATATCGTACGTGTTGCTGTTGCCGTTGATCTCTACATGCCGATGGGTCTTCGTGATGATAACAGGAGGACCCTGAGAAATCTAGAATGTTCAAGCCATCCAAGGTGTCATACCACATTAGTACTAGGGCACCAGTCTTTTCTTACATAGCAGGCTCGCAGGGACCGTCTCCGTTACGATTAGCCCATGCTCCGGGTGGATATGCGCGTTAATCAACGCGGCTGTAGTGGTCCTTGCTCATCATGTTGCTCCAACCATGACTGGTCTGATTCGATGCTAGAGTTAACCATCGTTCTGAGTGTCGGCAGACCGTCGGCATGATTCTGATATCACACCAACGATTCGTGATTTCCTCCCCCACCTCTCCTTTCCGATGATAGAAGATCTCACGAGACCCAAGACGAAATCGAACTCAAGCGTGAATATAATCACAAAGACTCTGAAATGAAGGGTTACCATTTCAGTGGCCCCAGTTTGACAGTCGTTTGTTGGGCAAGACCCTAGACCCATCGTATCTCGTCCCGAGCTCATCGATGCAGCATGACTAGGTCGGGACTTGCTCCCAGGGTACCCCCCAGGCTCCTCCTTGGGACCTGATGAACGAGACCGCTCATAAACGGGTATCCAGGCAAAGGCAAGAGGTTGAGACAGGGCCGTGATCATGTAGGCGTAGACGATTCTAAGCAACCGGCATAAAATCAGTTCTAAATCAGCAGCCAGTTCAGAAACAAGCTCAGACGCGCTGACAACGTGCAGCGTGCGATATCAGAGTCTTGATTGTAATATTGTGACGGAAATTCCGATTCCAATCGTCTAAATCCTGTGGTTTCTCGAGCGATATCCATAATGAGGGTTTGCTGGCCATATGAAACAAGAAATGTACACCCGTACAAAAGTTGTATTCGAGAAAGCCAAGAGAGAGACCGTCCATCTTACCTACCACATGTTTCGTCTCATCAACACAAGCCACAGCTGGCCAGGACGGTTCAAAATGACTGACCGGCTAATTTCCTGGGGGAACGGCGCTACGCATTGGATTGCAGCGACTCCTGCCCTGGACGGTGGATCCAAATCTCCCAGAACAGGGCTTAGGGTTCTCAGCTCGTGGCATTGGTTCAAGACAACAGCGGTGAACAGCTTGGTGAGGAGGAGAGGGGAACGGAGCCCGTTACGTACGTCTCATCGCCGCGCACCCACTCCAGTGCAGCTTTCGAACAAGTCGACTAGGTGCTGGATGGATGGCATGGTGGAAAGGAGTTTATGATGCAGACCGGCCCAGCCCAGACGCCTGTACCGCACTTGCATGGCATCAATGGTGGACCCGAGGCATTTCTCTCCGCATTCCTGGGTCGGGAAGCTCATTCGGCCCAGAGCTCAATGGATGTTTGATGAGCCATCAGAAAGGCACAAAAAGCTGTTTGGCAATGGTCAAAAATGTCCATGGTACGTACATATCCTCCTTGAAGATATGATTTCTCAATCCTGGAGTGTCTTTTGGTCCGTTGTTTGCTTTCCTTTACCAATTCGAGGAATTCAATGCCGTGCTGGGCTAACATGTATCCGTATGTGCTTCCATCTCCAAGAATCAAAAGTTGGTTAAACCAAAGGCAGATCAAAGAAACATATCAAAATTCGGCCAACGCGCACTAGTTCTCTGAGCGCGACCGATACTGCACTGCCAGGCTACTCTGGAAGGCTGTTCCACAAGGGCTTTGGCTTTCAAGAACGGCTACCATGCTCGAAAGGTTGGTGTGCGACGGCAGACGGATCGAAGAAAACCCTGGTCCACTTGTAGGCGTGGCTCTGTGCTGATGACTCGCTGGGCAGCTAGTGTCTTGCATGTTAGTCGCCCTTGAGAACGGTGAGTTCTGATCGACGACGGAGGGAATCCCTGCACGTAGCGGTATTTTCGTACCTGGGCGCCGGGTCCCTCAGGAAGCTAAATCTCCCTCTGCAGCTTGCCCTGTCTAGCCTGTCTTACTGAAGTGAAGTGAAGGGGTTTCTGGAAGCACGCCTCAACAGACAGAGTGGACCACCCCCAACTTGCTACTGTAAATCTTTCGAACTGGATAATATGAGCCGACCAACCAGATATTGAATGAAGACGACCTGAAGGATCAACGACTAGGGCCGCCGAGGCACCGAGACACGGCATCTCATGCTTTGAGGTTTTGAGGTTTTGATGTCTGTTGTTTGTTATTGTTGTTGATGCTACCATGTATCCACAATCTCGTCTCTTCGCATTTGACGTGAGTAATAAAACATGGTCCCGAGGAGACTCGGAATGAGATTCGCATATAGTTATGCAACTGTTATACGGTGCCTTGTCAGAAACAAACACAACATGTACTGTATGTACTGTACTGCCGGGCCTGAGTGCAAAATATGTCAGAGAACGCCATGTATGGTGCTGATCGGCGCCAAAGGAAAAAGGATGAAGCTGGTGATGACGAGGGACTCTCATTTTTCCCTCAACTAAGAAAATACGTCGTGTCCCAAACTCTGGAGCTGGGACGAATGAGGGAAAGCATATGCAAGCGATCAGTCAGTGGCCACGCAGAAATTTTTGGCGCTTGTTCTTTCTGGAGAGCGCTCTTTCCCCCTGCACCGACGATTTAAGCCACGAGCATGAGCAGCAGAAGCACATGATAATAAAAAAGTACAAGGCTGGCAGCGGCTTCCCACTGGACGCAGCCATGCCAGTGACGTCTCCAACCACCCCAAGTGTGGCAAGCGCTAACTTATCTGTTACTGTACCCCTACTGTGAGGTATATGTAATTTTATGCCTGTTGGCAAAAATAAATACGGCAACAACGATTGGCTTGACATAATTGTTAGAGCAGCCTTTGGCACAGAAACAGGCAAAAGGCGGTCCTCAAGCTTTCTATGCCCTGACGAAGGCCAAGCCACGAGAAAATAATTAGGGGGTTAGGTAAAGAGTAGAGCCCCTGGAACAGTTGCTGCACTGACTTTTAGTGAACGAAGTGGAAGAAAATAGTAAGATCCAACCCGAGGCAGTAGGCAGTAACTCATCTAAGCAACTTGACGTTATGTAGATGCTACTACTCTGTAGACTTCTCATGTTCCATGAGTGAATAGTCCGACAAAAGTTTTCTATGCCTACCTGTTGATCTCAAAGTTGAAGGGACCCCGTCGAGTCAGTTACAGTAATAATGGAGGACCTCGCCTCTCTCCGAGACTTGGCCCCCGATGGCTCAAATCAGGTGAGGGCTTGCTTACAGGACAGGACGAGCCACTGCCAGAAATAGCGTCCACTGCCGCCTCGGGTTCGACGCCAGGCCGTCAGGGATGGATCAATGGAAAGCTAAGGCAGTGTGAGAATATGCCCAGAGACGCGTCCCCACGACCTTGCAGCATGGTCTGTACATCACGATACTAAATACCTGGGTAGACTAGCTGAAGGACTGGTTTGCGTAAGGTGCTCTCGTCATGATGGCAAGAAACCATGATAGGCAGCGAGCATCCTGTCCTCATCAGGGCACTCAGATCCTAATGTCTGCTTTCTCATTCTCTCCATCGAGCCGCGGGAATAATACCCTGGACCAGCCACTGAGCCAACATTGGTTGACAAAGCTCTGTGGATCTCTGGTCTGAAGCGGCGCTAGGCCAACCATGTTGGCAAGTCAAGGACGGGAAGCGTGGAGCCACTGAGACAGATGGTGAAGTACCTCATGTTGTAGGTAGGGAAGGTACCTAGGTACTCCGCACGCGATATCAGGTACTGCGCCTGGTTCGCCCCGGCTGGACGATACCTTTCTTAGGTGCTACCTACCTTACCTTAAGTACCTAGGTAGGTGAACCCTTCCTGTACCGAAGACTCCGAGTTTCCGGCTTGATAGAGAACAAGGTCTTCCAAATTCTTCTGTTGTATGGTACTAACTTTGAACACCAGCATGAGAACATGAAATTATGTTTGCCACGGTGTCTTTGGACTGCGCACTCTGTTTCGGAAGAGAGACGGACTGCTGACACAGAGTGACTCCTAAGCCAGGTAGACAAACCTTTTGTTGACTGACTAACTGAACGACCGCCTTGATAGAAGCGTGTAAAACGCTGCTGCCAGGCCAGGTACCTGCACACAGAGAGCTCTTAGAGATGCAGTACTGTACTGTACTCAACTTAGTCGGAAAAGCAGGTTGACGCACGACCACGGTGGAAGTGGTGGTAATGACCTAGGGCTACCTGGCAGGCAGCCTTCTGCTTGGCCAGTTTGCTGATTGAAGTGCCACTCATGGGGTTTTGCTGTGCCCCACTGTTCTGTCTCCTCTGACCGGGCTCCCTTGGAGTTCCAACCGTCATTCGCTACCGCTGTCAGCCCGGCCAACGTAGTGGTGACTTTTGTCAGCAGGTATTCTTTGGCAGACACGGCCCGCCTTGAGGTACTTCGAAGAGTCGTCGCCGGCTGATCCACTTTGTAGCGAACCCGCCCGCCCTGGCTAGGGTCTTCGGTCTTCCACATGGATTGGCCGCTTAAGATTCGTCTCGACAAGTGCTCACTCGTCAACGACCCGTTTGGACCCAATTTTATTTTCTCGCTGCTCCACGACCGCCGCCGTCACTCGTGGCTCCGTGCGTTGTGAGGTGCATCGCCTGGGGCTTGCTGGGGGGTGAAGATGGCTAGAGGGCCCCATCCCCATCCTACCATCCCATCCCATCCATCCACCCACGGATTGGATTCGTGCCCTTCTGAATCCAAGAAATCTGGCTACTAATAGGGACTAGGGACTAGGGACCTGGCGACTGTCGGGCACTGCTACGCTACCTGTACGTTTATACTGGGCTTGGCTACGTACCGCAGCCGTTTTGCTACGACAACTTATGCTGCTAGCCCAACGAAAGTCGGCGTACTCGTACTCTGATGCTGGTACTGGTACTGTTGCTGATGATTGCTGGTACTGCCACTCACGCTCATCGTTCACTCTTGCTGCAACAGTAGAGGAACAGCCGACCTGAAGCCCGCCACGCCCACCTCCACACTAACTGCACCTGCACTGCACTGCATCATCCCCATCTCCCCATCTTGCCATCCCATCCCATCCAACCCATTCTTCTCCTAACCCTGCCCGGGCTCTTCTCTTCTTTCATCCTCTTCCACCTCCCTCACCATCTTTTCCTTTCCCCCTTTCTCGTTATCCTCGTCCTTCCTCCTCTCCCTCCACGATAGAAACCGAATCCTCCGAATTTCTCGACAATTGTCAGTCAACAGGCCTTAATTTGGTTTGTCGACTTTGGGGTTCTGGTCATTTTCTCGCGCGAGTCTCTCCTTGCCCCGTCTTGTCTAGTCAGCCCGCCGCTGCTCGCTGCTACAGACCAAGCTGTATATCACCGAAAGGTTCTCAACCTTGACCTCGAGTGTTTTTTTTTCTCGACAGCAACTCTCGGATTTGCAGTCTTGGGGGGGTTTTATCCGCTACCGACACGTTTCCTTGCTATCACGACTGTCGCCTCTCATTTTGGTGAGTGTCACCCTATCTACTAGCGGTTCCGCCTTTCCATCGACGCTTGTGTTCCTGCTGTGTTCAGTTGTTCTACAACATCCAACTGCGTGCTGCCGACCTTACATTCTTTCTCGAATCGCGTCCAGCTCTTTTCTTTTAAGTGACGGCCGAGATGAGTGCAACCCCCAACCGCTGAATGTCATCGATGATGCAACTCCGATTTCGACGACAACGACAATGACAACGACGACAGACAGCTTGATCACTTTTCCGTTAAATGCCATTGCGAACATGCAAACTGAAGATCTATAACTAACTGTTAGATTTAGACTGCTTGGATTATCGAAACTCACTGGGTTTCCCATATACCATCAACCTTGGTTAATCCCCCGTTACGACCAAAAAAACATTTTCTTTCGGTCCCACTCGGTTGACCCATTGTCATCAACGGACACAAATCACACCGATTCGTCTCTATATACGTTCAGCCCAGTTTACCATTACGACCCACGAAGTAACGTGCTTTGGTAAATGGCCCGCGTAGCCCACTGAACAATCGTCGATTTACCTTCGACACAGCCTCGACTGCACGCTCACGCTCACGTTCATACCCACGGTCCGTCTTAATTGTGGTATAAATCCGCAATTTCGTTTTACGGTCCTTCAAATCGCTCCATTCTCCCGACAAAGGTCGCGTTCTGATCTTCGTCGGACTCTTCCCTATCCTTTATCATGCCTGGAGGAGTGTGCGCCGTCCTCGATTATGAGGTCGACATGATGTCCGAGTACGTTGCCGAGATGGCCACTCGAGTTGTTACGCCTGAGGCTGCAGTGACTTCACCCTTCCGCAAGTTCGTGTCTCAGATCCTCACCTCGACGCGACTGCCCAGCACCACGATTCTACTTGGCATGAACTACCTTGCCAAGAGAATCAACACATTGAAGGGACAGGGTCCCTACAAGGCTTCCGAGGGTCAGGTCTGGCGATACCTGACAGTCTCGCTGCTTCTGGGAAGCAAGTTTCTGGACGACAACACGTTCCAGAACCGTTCTTGGTCTGAGGTGAGCGGTATCGCCGTATCAGAGCTCAATTCACTTGAGTTTGAATGGGTTGAGTCTATGGGCTGGCGCCTGTATGTCAACCTTGATATGAGTAAGGACTACCAGGCTTGGCTTGAGAACTGGCGGGAATGGCAGGACATGAAGAAGCGACAGGTCGCCCAGGCCAGCCGCGAGAGGCTAGCATCCATTGTCCCTGCCATCGACACCGAGCTCGCCAGATACTCTGGCCATCGCCAGTCTCCTCAATCGCGTTACCTTCAGGAACAGGTGGCCGAGTACGAGCGTTACCAGGCAATGAAGGCCCAGCAACACAGCTACCGCCCACGCGAAACGGGCTGGGGTCACACCTCCTGGGGTGCTCCTCTTACTCCTCCCGACTCTGGCTATGGCACCCCAGACTACGCCATGTCTGCGACATCGAGCAATGACCGCTATAACGAGTGGTTTTCTCAGGCTGCCGCCCAGTACACCACACGATACCCTCAACCTCCCGCGCACAGCACCTTCTATCCCAACTCACGCCACAACTCCTACGGCGGACATTACTCCTACTCGCAGAACACATGGGAACACGGTCTCGCCGAGTGCAGCTGTGCTGGCTGCGTGGATCCCATGAAGCAGCAGGTTCCTTACTTCGTGCCTCACGGCTACAGCCAGCCAGTGATGGGTTAACGTTTTCAAAAGTTTCGCATAATGGCTCTCAAATCGAGCGCGGTTCGGTATTGGAAAGAAGAAAAAAGTTTTAAAAGGTTACCATTTTTTTACGGCCACGATTTTTTTTATTACACGCATCCCGAGAACGATAAATTCGCATTCAGATACCCCAGGCACGACAAAATTGTTCATAACACCACCTTTCGGCGGATCATTCTCAGGATTCCATTCCACGGTCAAAACTGGATGACAGGATCTGGTTGGCCTTTCCTACACTCGTCACGAGTCGGCAAGGCATAGTCACTCCCATATCTAAGCCAGTTAACTCGGCCATTCTCCTTACTGTTTTATTGGGTTTACGTTCTGTAATGGTCATAATTGGCGTTCGGCTTCATCATCTTATACTATACGGTTCCGGTTCGATAGACTCGCGGTTTTTTTCGGTTTCCAATGGATTCTGCGCTTAACTGGTTTCCGCCTCCTCGTCACGTCCGCTCAGCAACATGCCGCCATCTAAGCATTGTATTGCTTGGGCCCGGCCTGGATGTCGACTGCACAAACGATAAAAAGAGTTAGGCGCGGTGCAACCTACTATAGATAGCGACCGGCGATGCTTCATGGCTGCCACTCGTTAGACTACGCATTCTGTGGTAAACACAGGATGATACACATTTGGTCACAATCTACCTTGACCATTTTCTTCCTCATGATCTCTTGCCGAGGCACAGATCAAAAAGAATGAAACTTGATTCGGCACAAGTACCAAGAGTCGAATGCTTACTGAGTTCAGCGACATGAATCTTGAGGGCGGTACATATTTCTCCTTTTCTTTTTGTTTGTTATGTTTTTTTGCAAGTGGCAGATATGGACTTTGACCACAGGAAATGGGTTTACATGACGGGGTTTATGCATTGTATTCAGCGGGCAAAACAAGGGATTTGGATTTGATCAATTGATCATAGGGTTTGATATCATTTTCTTATTTTGTACTCCTTTGCGAGTGGTTCCTGCATGACTCTACAGCCGAGCTAGCGCCAACCTCGACGTCGCCAGGCCAGTGGAGTGTGCTGTTCCCTTCACTTTGGTCTTTTACAGTTTTCGGTGTCGGGCATTTTAGTACGTTGTCGCTAACAACGTGTTGGCGCATCTGCTTTTCGTCACGTCGACTAATGGAATCATTATGCCGCCGAATTTGTTTTGCTATCGCACTTTTTTATTTTATTTTCTTTTCACGACTTCGGACGATTCTCATGGAATATTTGAGCAACATTCAGGGGCACGGAATGATGCAGTTCACAATTACAAACTGCTTTGAATCTCGACATTGCGATTCAACGACCCGAATGTATTCTTCAGCGCTCGAGAGCTGTTTATAGGTAGTTGCTTTTTGTGTACCAAGTACACAAATAAAAGGTGTTGGAAGCATTCTTCATCGCCCATGCATTCAGTGGCTTGGATGGCGTTTGACCTGCCGGACAGAGAAGGCTATTGTATGCTGAAGTGTTCACGGCATGTGAAGATTGTTGTCGCTAGATCGGTTCCTCCAGACACTGGTCCTGGTGTGGATGAAGCTCTCAGAAGTGGCAGCATATTCGCTGCCTCGCTCTTTTTATACTCTCAAGAGGCACTTTGCCCAAGTAGTATTGCTAAATCAATGAACGCAACATGATGAAAGAGACTCATTGGGTCTCCTGGCTTCTCTGGTCTGTTGACTTTTCTACTCTCAACCCTCGGTGATGATTTCGAAACAGTGATTTTATCTCGGCACCCATTTACTTATCCGTCGTTCGGCAGATTATCGGATAACCAGAAAGCCGTAGCAATACTAGAGCTTGAGGCCTAGTCATTCTCATTTCATTCACGGCTCGATAACTTTCCGCGGCTTTGTTGCTCTTAATTTGCGGCATATACTCGTCTTCTCAGCATAGCTATACTATCATCGAGTCGGAACATGTCCAGCCGCTTTGTGTCGGCGGGCAAGATCGGCTCCTCTGGAGAAATATCTAAAAATGCCAACGGTACAGAACCAAGCGCTGGCCAGCCCTTGCACAGTTCTGCAAAATCCAAAGAGTGGGAAGCTGTTGAGAAGCAGTTAGAAGCCGAGCGGAAGAGACGTGAGGAACAACGTGTCAAGGCTGCCACAGGAGAAGGTGAAAAGAGCCTATACGACGTCCTCCAAGCAAACAAAGGTGAGTTTTCTCTCAAGATCTGATGTCGTAGTATTAATTTGGAAACATTAGCGGCGAAGCAAGCTGAGTTTGAAGAGCAGACCAAGCTACGCAACCAGTTCCGCGCGTTAGACGATGATGAGATAGAGTTCCTGGACGAGGTGCGTGCCAACAAGCGCGCAGAAGAGGAACGCGTAAAACGTGAGACAGAAGAAGGTCTCAAAGCATTCAGAGAGCGGCAAAAGGGCGATGCTGGTCATGACGAGCCTGCTGAAGCCCAAGAGGGAGGTGAATCGTGGGAAGTTGGCCGTAAGAGGAAGCGCAATAAAGAGAAGGACGTCAAAGGCTTGAGGCGCAAGGTGAGCGGCGCCGAGGAGACTGACAAACAGGATGAGAAACCCGCAAAAGAGGAGGCGCGGCGGGATATAAAGGAGGGAAACCCAAAAGTTGAGAAACCGCCTGAGAATAAGGGATTGGCGCTGGTGGGTTACGGAAGCGATTCAGATAATGATGATTAAACTTGGGAGAAATGCTAGGAGAGAATAGTAACGTCAAGGTCTTGTATTGAAGAGGAGTAAATGTCTTGGGATCATATAGTACAGCAAACAATACTGCAAATGCCGTCCCTCGCTCTGTCGTAAATGCTAGACGGCCACCAAGTCCGTCTCCCTGCTTGATATAATATAGATGGTATACAAAAAGTCGGACTCTTGATCATGAGATGCTCTGCCCTAATAATAATACAAGAAACTACACGGGGGTGTTTCTTTCCACCACACACATTTTTTCCTCATACATACAATGCCGCTCTTTTGTTACTCGTCGCTATCTACGTTGCCAACATTAGGCCGCATGGGCTTGGCCATTACTGATTCATAAGTGTAGTTCCACAAGCTACGCAAGCTTCCCTTGATCCAGCCCTCAACCTCGGCCTCGGAGACCATGATCTGCGCGGCGCGTGCTTCATCCTCGGGAAGGATCTCAAAGCGTCGCATGCGCTGCGCCAACCGAGGATCGACAACGATGGGCGCAGGCCAAATCTTCTCCTTGGGCGGCTCAACAGGTGCGGCCGTGGCGTTGTCGTCATCCTGCTTGGTGGGCTCCTCAGGCTCCCAGACAGATTTAACCCAGTCGTTCTCCTCGTGTTTGAGGACAAGCTGCTGCTCGTATTGGCCATCTGCCTCGCGCCACTCGCGAGATGAGGCGGCGAAGCATACAGCGGCGACTTCACGGCCGATCTCGTCGGCAAGCTTGCGGCGATTAAAGAAGCGGTTCAGACGGACGAGGGTGTGGCGGAAGCCGAGGCGATGGGGGAGAGGGATGGGATTTGAGGGAGAGAATTCGTCGGGGATCTGGGCGGGGAGGCTGGCGAGGGAGTAGTCGGCGGTGGTGTTGTAGGGAGGTGGTTGAGGCGGCCGTTCGGGCTTCTTCTCGTCTTCATTCTTCTTCTCATCCTTGGCCTCGTCCTTCTTGTCCTCGGCCTGATCACCTTCAACCTTGGGAGTCTCGGGAGCTGGCTCGATAGGAGGGGGTTTTGTCTCGGGCTCGGGTTTCGCAGGAGGGTCAAGAGGACCAAGCCATCCCTCGTGTAATCCTCTCATATATTCCTTCCACGTATGCAGACCGAAAATGATATCACCCTTCACACCTTCATAGTCTGGTACGTTGTTCTTTTTCCTCAATGCCTCGGTCACGGCCTCGTCTGTCTGTAGATCCTCATCGTCCGGTCTCTCATGCTTCCTCCGCTCCCGGCGAATCTTCTCTGCCACAGCGGCTCTCACATCGCCCTGTTGTCTTCCCTGAACGAACTCCCAGTCAAGGCCAGAAGCGGCGAGAACGGGCTTCGCATACTCGATAAAGTGGTCTTGCGCAACACGTAGACCGTCGCCGGGGGGCGCCTCGAGGTAGACGGTCAGTTTGCGAGGGAGCTGGCTGGCTGAGGGGATAATGTCGGTTGCGAGGGGAGCGACGGCGTGCTTCCACTTTGCGGTGGCCCTCTTCTTCTCGCGCTTGTCGTAGATGATGGCGGCTGAGATGGAACCGGTGATAGCCCAGAAGATGAGCCAGTTGCGTGAGGGGAGCTTCCGGGGGAGGTTTGGTAGGCCCATCATTCGAAGAGCTGGGTTCTGTTTCGGCTTGGGACTGGGCGCCTTGTAGGTTGCGCTGGTGCCGGCAGGCTTCGCCGGGGGACTTGACTCAGCCATTGTTTATGGTGATTATCGCGGTACCGGTTATGAGTGAGAACAGCAAGCTCGAAATGTTGGTTGATCGCCGAGATATTCGAGCCGTGTAAACCACGGGACAGCGAGCGTCTAGATATCGGCCTTGCCGTGATGTCGGACCGCTGGAGAAGAAAGAAAGAAAAAAACGGCGATAAGCAGCTCCGATAAGGCCTGCAGGTCGGGGTGGAAATACCTTTGGTCCCGGCCTGTTTGTACTTGAGACGAATCAATAAGGGAAGCATCTCGTGATTTTATCATTGATAGACTTAGTTCATCTTGGCCTAAGTTTCTTTTCATAATTTTCTTGTTAGTCGTGCTTAACTGCTGTTGATATCCAGTGGTGGTCTAAACTGAGATGAAAATTGTGTATTCTTACCATCCTTGGCCCCCGTTTGGAAACTCAATTGGCTCTGCATAATCCTCTACAAGACTTCGGTAAAACGGTGCAGACTTTTTGTCGGGTATACACCGCCGTACCTACTAATACTTAAAGGGCTTCAGTCTTGCTTACTATTGCAAGAGCATGGCCATTGACCGAGTAGAGCTGACATGGAAAAGAGTGCTCCGTAGAATGCACCAGCTGAATCGAGGATTGCAACAATAAGTCTTCAAGTTATTACTCCAGGATCCCCTGGTGAATGGCCATGTGGGAAACTGAAGCGAGCACGGGTAAGCCCCATCTATTAGGTACTCAAGGCACGAGTTGATACAACGTGAAAACCACCTCTCACGGGAGCCAGTAAACTTTTGGAGAACAATTGAGTGTCACAGCAATTCCTCTATTGATTACAAGACTGACTACTCCGTGTTACCTATGGTTAATAAGAGACTGATAATTTCTATCATATGCAGGTGACAGGTTCACCTGAGGCTCAGGAATACTGTACTGCACCATGCAGCAACATCTGGGGAAACACAGCAGCAGGGGTCCAGCCCCTGAGAGATCTCTCGGCAAGGATAAGCCTGGAATCAAATTTGCAGTTCGATTGATGGAGGAGAGCATTAGATGTACAGAAGGTGACGAGCCGGATTGTGGTCAGTTCGCGATTAATTCACCACCAGCACCGCCTGCTGGTGTCGATTTAGCTTGAGATGGAAACACAGGAGCTAATCTACAAACGTTAATATTTGAGATTCCCATACCTACTAGGTAATGAAGAAGAACGGCGCTACAACATTGATTAGAGCGGGCTGGTTCTGATAACTTGGAGCGTTGGCATACTACGGTAGGTACTTTGGGCAGGTTCCATAATAAGGTACTTAGGTAACACCCATGGAAGCTACCTGCTAAGGTAGAAGATAGGTAGAAACACACACAGTACAACTTCCTCAAACGCAAGACCATCCACTCCACGAGGCATCTTTCAAATAATCTATGAGTGTCAAGTGTCAAGTTCCATCATCAGTTAGTTGGCTATGGCAGCCACAGCATGTCTCACAAGAATCAGGCCGGGCCCGCTAAAGACCGCTAACTGCAAGCTAAACCACCCCGGTCCAGGCCGCCCGCCGCCCTTCAGTTGCTGGACCCCTCAACCTTTGACCCCTCGGATCTCTTCCCCCGAAACATAACAATTCCCTGCTGTGCCTAAGTATAGTAGGTTCCCGTCCCGTCGTGTGCCAGCCCAACCCGTCCGCTGCTTGGACCTTCCATTGCCTGAAAGCCAAAACGCCCAAGGACGGACGATTGATCTTTGTGCGTTTCGACTCAGTTGCGGTGCGGTGCAGTGCAGTCTCTGCAGTGGCAGGACCTGCTAGCAGTGGTCGCAGCCCAGGCTAACCCAAACCACTGACGAAGGTAGCATCAGTGTATATATTTGCTGCAGAAATATCTCCCTCTTTCCCCCCCCTTCAAACCTTTCCCCAATCGCTCCCTCGCCTTTTCATCCTGCTCATCATTTCTTTCAATCCGAGATAATCATCAACCTTGCGCTGGTCTCTTAGTGCTCCACCAAAGGTGGTTCTGGTACTACCATACCTGCGTTGTACTTGTAGTACTACCTAAGGTAGATTGCCTCTTACCGCACTTACTAGTAGTATCAACCAACCTATGGCAAGGTAGCTCCAGTCCCGCGCGCCGCCCCTCGCTCTCCCCTCCACGGGTAGCCCCTGGACTTGACCCTCCCCTGAAACTTGTCCACCATCTCGACTCCCACCTCAGTCTTGGTCCTTTTCTCTTCTCGTTGTTGCCAACTTGTCGATACGGTACAGGGCGAAACGAGGCGATCGAGACGCCGCAACCAGACAAGATGGACCCTAACAACAACAACCGTCTGTACCTCAACTTTGGGAATGGCAACGATCGTTTGACCGCCTCTGACAGGGCCGCCTATCCCACAACGCCTTCGACCTTTCCGCAACCCGTTTTCCCTTCAGCATCTGGACAGCAGTCTGGTGGGTTACAGCCTCAACAGCAGCAGCAGCAGCAGCAGCAGCAACAGCAGTATGCTGGCGGTTATGCGCCCCAGGGCTACTTTGCTCAGAACCAATATGCCCAGTATGGCGGCCAGCAACAGCAGCAGCTCAACGACTATTCTCAGGGCGCTGGGTACCAACCACGATCTAATACCCCGGGCACCAACGATCCCAACACCGGTCTCGCCCATCAGTTCTCTCATCAGAACCTCGGAGGTGCTGCTCGAGGGCAGGCTTATGCTCGAGGACCCTCGCCGGGGCAGCGTCCCAGAACCGCTGGCGCTTCGGGGCAGCAGCCTGGCTACAACAGCTACATGAACGCCCCCCCAATGCCCACTCAAGCTGCCGCCCCCGTGGATGAGTTCCAACGGGCACCAGAGCGAAACCCCGATCGATATGGCTCCAATGCCAACAGCAATCAGAAGAAGTGCTCCCAGCTTGCTGCCGACTTTTTCAAAGACAGCGTCAAGCGAGCACGCGAGCGCAACCAAAGGTATGTAACATATGTCCCAGTATTGTAGTTGTCTTAAAATTTGTACAACTAACTTAAAATTACCCAACAGACAAAGCGAATTGGAGCAGAAGCTTCAGGATCCCTCCCAGGGCTCGGCTAGACGCGAGCAGCTTTGGTCCACCGCCGGCAGGAAAGAAGGCCAGTACCTGCGTTTCCTGCGTACCAAGGACAAGCCTGAGAACTACAACACTGTCAAGATTATCGGAAAGGGTGCTTTTGGAGAGGTTAAGCTTGTGCAGAAGAAGGGAGATGGTAAGGTCTACGCCATGAAGTCTCTGATCAAGACAGAAATGTTCAAGAAGGACCAGCTTGCACACGTTCGATCAGAACGAGACATTCTCGCCGAGTCCGACAGTCCATGGGTTGTCAAACTTTACACCACCTTTCAGGACTCATACTTCCTTTACATGCTAATGGAGTTCTTGCCTGGTGGAGATCTCATGACCATGCTTATCAAGTACGAGATCTTCTCGGAAGACATTACACGTTTCTACATTGCAGAGATCGTTCTTGCCATCGAGGCTGTGCACAAACTAGGCTTTATCCATCGGTATGCACCACATGGTATCTCCCTCTACCCCCCCTGAAACCTGTCTGACTCTGAAACAGTGACATTAAGCCTGACAACATTCTTCTTGACCGAGGTGGACACGTCAAGCTCACCGATTTCGGGTTGTCAACAGGCTTCCACAGGCTTCATGACAATAACTACTATCAGCAGCTGTTGCAGGGTCGGTCTAACAGGCCGCGCGACCGAAATTCGGTCGCCATTGACCAGATCAACCTGACTGTCAGCAACCGATCTCAGATCAATGATTGGCGACGATCCCGAAGATTGATGGCTTACTCAACCGTTGGAACTCCCGACTATATCGCCCCCGAGATCTTCACTGGCCATGGTTACACCTTCGACTGCGATTGGTGGTCTCTCGGCACTATTATGTTCGAGTGTCTGGTTGGCTGGCCCCCGTTCTGCGCTGAAGACAGTCACGACACCTACCGCAAGATCGTGAACTGGAGACAGACTCTGTACTTTCCTGATGACATCACACTAGGCACCGATGCAGAGCATCTGATCCGAAGGTAAGATGCTTGTTGTAGAGTACAGAAGATAAGCTGCTGACAGCAAATAGCATGGTCTGCAACACAGAGAACCGCCTGGGCCGCGGTGGTGCTCACGAAATCAAGAGCCATGCCTTCTTCCGCGGCGTGGAATTTGACAGCTTGCGCCGCATTCGCGCACCTTTCGAGCCTCGCTTGACCTCCAACATTGACACCACCTACTTCCCCACCGACGAGATTGACCAGACCGATAACGCGACTGTCCTCAAGGCACAGGCCATCCAGCAAGGTCGGCAGGTGGAAGAATCCCCGGAGATGAGCCTGCCCTTCATCGGCTACACTTTCAAGCGGTTTGATAACAACTTTCGATAAACGGAGTGAGGCATTTGACTTGTGATACGGGCTCATCTACGAAGCGTGCCTAGTTCTGTGAACAGGCCTTTCTTTGCTATCGCTAGAATAGGGGCGGCAACCCGGACGAATGAATGACGCCGTCTGTTACATAGTTGTTCATGGCATGATAGACGAAGCGATTCCTGTATGCCTTTGAGGCCTGCCCTTTGTCGTTGATACTCTTTACTGTTTTAACACCTGTTTTTGATGATACTGCGAATGCAGGGTTAGTCTAGAAGGAAGGCATACAAGCTTGGAGGGTTCAGAGGTGTTGCTGTCTGCATTTGCATTATACGGGGCATGTAACAAAATATGAAATTCCAGACATTGCCGCAAGTCAATAATAATCAACCAGCCAAAATGTAATCGTTGTTCATTGTACACGTTTTGAGGCTTTGGCTGCACTTTTAATGTATGCTGTATTTGGCGACGTGTATCGTCCGAGACGCAGTTTATCGTTCTATTCAGGCCCCGACAAGCAAGAACCTCTCAATTTCAGCGTCGACCGACTGATAATCCTACATTATGAGCTTCGGTCGCCGATGCACCTTACTAGATGAATACGTATGCTGCCTATATTTCGAAATTGCATGGCCAAACCTTGAGCCATCGCACAAAATACCGTAACGCCGTACTATGACCGGGATATCCTTTCTTTACTCCCAACATTCAAACGAACACATCAGAGGGTATATAGGTGTGCGTCTTTACCTTCGTGTCGTCAAACCAGGAGCGGCATTGAATCGCTCCTCACGCTCTGTCATGAACATAACCTGAATCCAATACTCCCTGGCATCCGGGTCCCAAAAAGCAAACTGCTTGTCCTCGCGCTTGTCGAGCTCGCGCGCGGGTATCTTGAAACCGACTGTCTCGTAGGGCTCGGCGGCGACGAGTAGATACTGGAAGTTCTTGTCGGGCTCCTCGACGTGCTGGGTGAAGGCGTTCATGACTTGCCACTTGGGTGACGTCTCGGGGGTTGCGTCGGGGTATTGTAGCTGGAAGAGCAGACCCTGCTGGCGAGAGACTGGGTCGCGAGTCTTTGTGATCTTGTATCCCGGACGTCCAATCTTGACGACGTTTCGGCGCTGTGCAAATCCGGCGCCTGTAACACCGACGGGGAGACCAGTGGCTGGGTCGACGGCGCCCTGGCGGCCTTCCTTTTGCTCACGGGCGGCGCGGCGGGCGAGGTTGGTTTGATGCTTCTTGCCTTGTGTATGAGCGAGATAAGAGCCATCGTTCTGGTGAACAGTGAGACACAGACGACACTCGAAAGAGCCGACGTGGTTCTTGAAGAAGTAGGGGTCCTTGTCGAGGTCGATGGTCTCGAGGGCGAGCTTGCGAAGACGTTCGCGACGGTCGGCGTTTGTGGCGGATTGGGAGGCGACGCCTCCACCGCCGAACTTTGAGCCGGCGCGGTTTTGGAAGTCCATCCTGTTTGTTAAGAGATGGCGATTAAATTGGAGGACGTGAGGGATTGGGAGATTGGGATGGAGGTTGAAGGTTGTTTTGGCGCGAGACTGAAGATGGAAGAAAAGCGTGATTGGAGATGTGACACTACCTGATGGGTACGGTAATGAGTTGGACCGGGGGCTCACCGAGGTGAGGAATTATGTGGGGAGCAACGCTGAGGTGGCTGACCAACCAGGATCGCCTTCGTATACTTGAACAATTTGGGCACTCCTCGACTCTATTCTATCCTGCTTGAAGCCGACGGCTGTTGCTTTTTAATAGCCTTGCCTTTAATCGGACAGCTTTACGAGATCTGCATGCTTAGAAACCCATGCCTCGACACAGCCAACAAACCGATCAAACTCAGCCGTAGGAGTTCCTAGCACCAATGCAATAAAGCCTCTGCGCACAATCCAAAAACCTTCTTCCATCATCTCAAGCCAAAAGAGGTCTCTCAGATTGTCGAGCTCCTCGACTTCTCCGGATCGTTCAATCACACGAGTGCCGTCTTTGGGGAAGTGCACTCCCATGACGGTGCCCATGCCCGTAAAGACTACTCTCGTACCCTCTGTCGCTGCATTGAGTCGTTCCCTGAGCTTATTGCCCAAGTTTGTGAACTCAGCTGCAACTTCGGGTGTGTAGACCTTGGTCAGACCAGCGTGACCAGCGTGTGTTACCAAGGTGTTATTGTTAAAAGTGCCTGAATGTGAGAGAGCACCTGGAAATCGCGGGTCAAAGGCCGCCATGATGTCTGCTCTGCCGCCGAAGGCACCAAAGGCGAGACCTCCGCCGAGGTATTTGCCAAAGGTCTTGAGATCTGGCTTGAGGCCTCTCAGTTCTGAAATACCTCCACCAGATAGACGTGAAGTCATGACCTCGTCGAGGATAAACAAGACGCCAGCCTGTACTCTGTAAGTATATGACAGTATTGCGGACTCTAAGAAAACCCGCAACTCACATTTGCGGCAATATCCTGTATTCCTTGAAGAAACTCGGGGTTTCCAGGTAGACCGCCTCCAGAGCCCTGCATCCCTTCTACCAGCACCGCGGCAACGCCCTCACTCTCGATGGCAGTGCGAGCGCTATCGAGGTCGTTATATCTGGCCACTATCCAATCATCCAAGTCCACATTGTTAGCTTCTGCCTTCCCTCCTTTGAACCCTATCACTGCGCCGTGATAGCCTCCGTTGAAAGTGACGACTCTTCTCTTCTTGGTGAAAGCCCGCGCAGCTGCTAGGGCGTGTATGTTGGCTTCGGTTCCCGAGTTGCAGAAGCGGACATGCTCAAGGTTGAAGCGACTGCATAGCTCTTGGGCAAATACCTGTTCCTGGACCGTGTTTCCACCGACGTTCATGCCCACGTTATCTAGCACATGGCGAATTGCTGAGAGGATGACTGGGTTGGAATGCCCATAGAGGGCTGCTGTGAATTCCCCAGTGAAGTCTGTATAACTGGACAGCATTCTTAGAATCTACTCCTGGTTTATATGCTTTGGTGACTTACGTATGTCCATCTTCGGATGTGAGTTGGTGCCCTTTGCCGGACTTGATGACAACAGGGAATGGGCTGGCGTGGAGAACGGTCCTGGTGTTTCCACCTGGCATTGACTTGATGGCTTCTTCATGAAGATCTTTGGAGCGAGGGTTACGGGTAATATATCGAGCTGTGACTGCGTCAAGCTCTGCTTGAATACGTTGGGCGAGTTCCGAGGACATGGTTCTGTTATTCGTTCAAATTTGAGTAATTTAGATGGGTAAGGAGGAATAAGGAGTAAGTTATATATGCTGCAAAACAATACGAAACTGACTATTTATCTAGGAATAGCAGCCTTTTCGCCTCTCGGGATGCAACGATAGTAGTGATAGTCATGGCAATGTTCTTTAATGTAGTAGCTTTCGGGTTTCCGTTATCGGGTTTCCGTTATCGGGTCTCGGGTTTGGCTGTTGAGTGAGTCTACTACTTAACAACAAGTCAAGATAAGCCTTGTGCTATCGTGCAGTGGAGAGTATGATAAGACACGAAACGATACTTCAATGCTCCTTCATAAGCTACGTTTATGGTTCAATCTAGGTAATATTTTGCTAGACATTTGTGATGATCAACCATGTGGCGTGCGTGCCCTGGTTGTGATATTTGCTTAGACACCTATAACCTCAAGAATTTGTACTTACATCATATCACTAAAGGTATTCATTCATTTTGTCTCCTTAACCAGAGTAGAAGTTTTCAGTTCCTCACTACCTCGGTATTTTATAGGGAAGCTGTCCAACTATAAGCTACTAATGTTAGAACCTACCTTCTATACCTACTAGGTACTATAGCTGATTCAAGTCCCTACTCCTAGATACCTTAAGCACTTTAGTGGGGTTGAAGGCTTAGGTACGTACCTTCCGGAGGTGGGGGAAGAAAAGCGGTCTAAAAAAACAAAGCGGCAGAATTGTCCATCCCACTTAATTTTTCAAACTTTTGAGTCGAGGCCGCTCGGAGTGGAACAAGACAAGAAGCCGACATAGTCAAGCCAAGAGTTTCACAATGGCCGGTTCAATCACCAAACCCAAGAGTAGGCCAGCATAGCACCCACTATAGAAAGAAACATTCGTGCTAATCCCCTGCAGAGCCCAAGTCTAAGCGAACTCCCGTTCGTCTTCGCCACAAGATCGAAAAGGCTTCCGCCGCAAAGCAAAAGAAGGAGCGCAAGCTCGCAAAGAAGAACCCAGAATGGCGATCAAAGTTAAAGAAGGACCCCGGTATCCCTAATCTGTTCCCTTACAAGGAGAAGCTGCTCCAGGAGATTGAAGAGAACCGCTTAAAGAAGGCCGAGGAGGCGCAGAGAAGAAAAGAGCTGGCCAAGGCTGCAAAGACGGGCACCAAGGATGAGGCGGCCATGACCGACGTCCAGGTCGAAGCTGGTGATGAGATGGAAGACGACAGCATGGGCGAGGATATCGATGAGTCGAACCCCATGGCCGCACTTCTCGCCAGCGCTCGCGCTGCCGCTGCTACATATGACCGACATCTCGCCGACGACGACGGCATGGACGAGGATGGTGATAGCGACGAGTCTGACAACGACCGCGGTCCTGAGATGCCAATTGGCCAAGCTTCTTCGAGAAAGACATACGACCGAGTCTTCAAGCAGGTTGTTGAGCAAGCCGACGTTGTCCTTTACGTTCTCGACGCCCGCGATCCTGAGGGCACACGCTCTCGCGAGGTTGAGCGCCAGGTCATGGCCGCTGCATCTGGTGGCAAGCGACTTATCCTGGTCATCAACAAGGTCGATCTGATCCCCCCTAAGGTTCTGCGAGACTGGCTTATCTATCTTCGCCGTTACTTCCCTACGCTGCCTCTCCGAGCTTCTGGCGCTGCTCCTAACGCTCACACCTTCAACCATCGCGATCTGACCGTCCAGAGCACCTCTGCTACGCTTTTCAAAGCCCTCAAGAGCTTTGCAGCAAGTCGACAACTCAAGCGTGCCATCTCCGTCGGCGTCATCGGTTATCCCAACGTGGGTAAGAGCTCTGTTATCAACGCGCTTCTCTCGAGGATGAGTGGAAAGGGTGGCAGCTCTTCAAAGGCCTGCCCTGCCGGTGCTGAGGCCGGAGTCACGACGAGCATTCGATCTGTCAAGATCGACAGCAAGCTTACTCTCCTCGACTCCCCTGGTGTGGTCTTCCCTTCATCGTCTTCAACTCAATCCGCAGGTCTTGTATCCCTCAAGAAAGCCACCGAGGCGCACGCTCACCTGGTCCTCCTCAATGCCGTCCCTCCCAAGCAGATCGACGACCCTATTCCCGCTGTCACTCTTCTCTTGAAGCGCTTGTCAGCGTCTCCCGATCTTATGCAGAAGCTCACCAACGTCTACGACATTCCTGCCCTTCTCCCAGACCGCACAGATGGCGATGTCACAACCGACTTCCTCGTCCAAGTCGCTCGCAAACGAGGCCGTCTCGGTCGCGGCGGTATTCCCAACCTCGCGGCTGCTGCCATGGCAGTCGTTACAGACTGGCGGGACGGCCGCATACAGGGATGGGTTGAGCCTCCAGTCCTTGCCGTCGAGTCCACATCCACCGCCACCAAGCCAGCTCTCAAGAACGTCGGTGAAGATGAGGTTGCCGCTGATCAAAAGCAGATCGTTACCGAGTGGGCTGCTGAGTTCAAGCTCGAGGGTCTATGGGGTGACGATGAAGGCAGCGCCGAAGCTGGTGATGCCATGGAGCAGTAGGGAAAGAAAAAAGGAAAAAAAGAAAAGCTTTTGGTGGGGTTTTCAGCAAAGACGACGGATGGTTTATATGAGTTCTTCACTGGAAAGTTTGGCGTTTCAAGGATGGCTGGTACAACAGTTTAGACCCGTGCATATACATTCGTAAAACAATCTGTCTTCCTAAAACTCCTGCATGGTTCACCAAGTGACTCGTAGATTATGCATTATGCCGTGTGCCTCCCCCTAACCGAACCACTTTTTGTCTCTATGCCTCGATCAACTCCATCTTAACGCCCCGCTTGCCCGTCGTCTCATCCTTCTCGTCACGGACTCTAACCCTGACCTTCTGGAAAAGCTCCACCTTGACCTCTCGGCTTCCCTTGGTAGTGAGCGTGTACGTCTCTGCATCGTACTCAGCCTCGGGCTCGGGTTCCGCGAGGTCCCTAAGCCGGATCAGGCCCTCGGTACCAAATCGTGGAACAAGGACGACGAAGCCGTTGCTGAAGATCTTCATGACGAATGCGTCCTCCTCGGCGACCTTGCCCTTGAGAGCTTGACCGACATAGTAGGCGATACTGGCGCGGCCTGTCATCTGGGCGTTGCGGTGTCGTACGTTGATGTTCTTGCAGACAGCCTCAAGACGTCCTCGGCTGCGAACGTTGGGGTGGACAGCCTCGTAGTCGATAGCGGCGGCGAGCTGCCGATGGGCGAGAAGATCGGCGTAACGGCGAATGGGCGAGGTGAAATGAGTGTAAATCTCGGAAGCAAGACCATAGTGGCGGAACTCGGGATAGGCTTGTGTTCCTGAGCAGAAGTACTCTGCGCTCATCATACAGCGAGTGGCCATGATACGCACCAGAGTGTTGAAGAAGGGCTCCCTGGGGTCAACGCATTGATCTAGAGAGTCAGCAAGAGCCTTGCTAGAATCGGTGCGCAGTTCCATGCCGCGCTTGGTGCGTAGCTGGTTTGATAGCTCATCAAAGTTGGTCTTTGGAGGAGCACCGTGACGACGGAGAATGGCGGTTTGGGGGAAAGCTTCGTAGATTTTGGCCGCGACACTGATGTTGGCAAACAGCATGAACTCTTCGACCAGAGAGTTGGTATCAAGAAGCTGCTTCGTCTTGACATCAATAGGATCAGATGTCTCAGATTCGGTCTGCACCTTGACTTCCGGCGAAGAGAGACTCAGGGCACCAGCGTCCATTCGCTTCTTCTTGAGCTTCTTGGAAAGCATGAGGAGCATGCGCATGCCCTTGGTAAGATCGTCTTGCTGGGAATCATCGTCAATCCGCAGCTGGGCCTGTTCGTAGCTGAAAGCTTCTCGAGACTTGATGACAGACTTGGTGAAGCGGACACTGACAATGTCGGCGTTCTCGTTCAGCTCCCACAGTACCGAAAAGGCAAATCGCTCTACATAAGGCTTGAGCGAGCAAAGATCCGTGCCGAGCAGTGGAGGAAGCATGTCAATACGCTTATCAACCAAATAGACGGTGGTACCGCGGATGCTGGCTTCAGTATCCATGGCATTGGCAGGCTTGACAAAGTTGGAGACATCTGCGATGTGGACACCAACTTCGTAATTTCCGTTGGGGAGTTGTTTAGCATGGAGCGCATCGTCGATATCCTGACATCCAACAGGGTCGATACTGCAGATGAGAAGTCCTCGGAGATCCTCCCTCTGCCTCCAACCAGGATCGTCCACGCTGGTAGGTACCCTCCAGCCATGGCCCTCTTTGGGTAGACAGTCCAGGACTGTCTTGGGGAATGGTCGGTATTGGACATCCCATTCTAGCAGCAGAGCTTCAGTCTCGGCCGACTTGGTCTCTAGCTCACCCAAAGATCGCACAAAATGTCCAATGGGGTGCCTTGAGTCACGCTCCCAGGCATCAATAGTTACCAGCAGACGCTTACCGAGAAGGTCGGCGACCTGTCTTGTGCGGAGGCGTATCTTCGGGATCTTCTTATCCATAGGGATAAGGAAGACGCTGTCCTGTTTGCGGCCTTGACTAGAAGCCTTGCTCGCTGACGAAGGGTCGATATGGCCAACGTACTGACGCCAGTTGCGCTTAATGACACCCACAACCTTGGCTGTCGGTTGAGGCTTGCTCTCTGAAGCGCTTTTCTGAGTCTTCTTGACCTGCTCTTGCAGAGCCTTTCGCTCCTTTTCTGAAACAAGGTCCTGACTCTCTTCCGCGTCTGCATTCTCGTTCTTGGTGATGGCATCCTCCTCAATGATCTTTGTCGAGGGTTCTTTCCACTGATCCTGAGGAAGGACTTCAACAACTACAACATCGCCATCGACTGCTCGGTTGATGTTTTCGCGGCCTAAGACTAGAAGAGGCTTCGGGAATGCTGGGACCTTGATAGAACCCTCGAGATAGTTGTATGGTGATACGTTGAAAATGCCTTGATGCATCAAGCCCGCCTTAACCCCAGTCATCATCCTCGATAGGGTGTAGTACTCGGGGTATAGCATCTGGCCCTGCATTTTGAAAGATCCTTGACTCTGCGCCTCTGCCACCATGTCGAGCAGCCTCTCGCCGTCTTCGAGGCCGCCCACGTACTCCCGAAGAGAAGATGCATAGAGTCCATCCTCCTTGGCTTTACGAAGGTTCTCTCGGTCATCACTGAGCATCACCACCGCTGGGAGCTTCTTGGCCTTTGTCCTCGCGAGATGCTCGCCATACCACTTGACAGCTAACCGCACAGCCCTGTCGTTTCGGTCATTGACAGTCTCGTTCACCTCACGGTGGACAAATGTCTCGAGTCTAAAGTCGTTGAAAAAGACGTAAAATCTCTTATCCTCGCTCTTTGTGAGCCCTACTAGACGGTTGTAGAGTGGCAATGACCGATTTCGTAGCTCTTCCAGCACTGTTTGCAAGACAATAACATCATAGAAGGCCGAGCTCTGCTCAAATAGATCCATTGCGTTGAGTAACGCGTTAGTATCAGGGACTAGGTAATGGCCCTGGGGGAACGCTTTGGTGCCCGCGGGCTTGTCCGAAAGGACAAAGGGTTGAACTGTATTTTGTCAACAAGCTGTAGAAGTGATATGCAAGAGTCGTCTTGCCTTGCTGGGCGGCATTTCGGGGGGCGTCCTGAAGACACGCCTTGCAGAGATTCGAAGAGCAGGGAATATCTGTTCGTAAGTAAACTTCTCTCACGATTTTCTGCACTTTACCACTTCGAGTCGAGCGCACGTAGACCTTGCTCGAAATGTTTGAAGCCAAAGAGTCGGCCTCGGTAGATCTTTTCAAACTCGCCATCTTTGCAAGACGTCTTCCTCTAGCAATGCAATGAGTTACGAGTACCAGGTAGGTAGGTGATGAAAAGACTATTGATTGCAGAACGTTCGAACAGGCGATAGTGGAGCTCTTATCGATAAGCCAACAACCGTCGGAATTTGGCGGTGGTACGGAAGATAAAAGACAAATAGGTAGTTATGTAGTAGTCAAAATCGAGATATGATGACACTTCTAGCTCATTTGTGCAGTTTTCTAAATACCTAGGTAGGTAGGTACGATAGGTCTGTTCCATTTGTTTCTTCCTTCAAGCATTCGCTGGTTTACACACCTGCCAACCCCCGGGCTCTCATCACATGATCAAATGCTCACGTGCACATGTCCAGAACGACTTCGTTTCACCTTCTCTCTTGGATCTCCCTTCTGCGATTGTCATCGTTCCTTCAAGATTTGATTACCCGAGCATGATCGTCGTGATTTCTAAATTATACTCTCGTACAATAATATCTTACGAGGATTTCCCGTCGTTTTAGAGATGCTTCATCGACCAACAACTTGCTCCACTAGTCAACAAAGCACGACTTACATACCTGCAATCCAGCAGGCTCCGGCTTCACCAACCAGTGTTCCTATTATAGGTATACATATATTGAAATCACTCACCACACTCTACAGAGATTACAGCGATTATCTCATGAAAATTCACCACAAGGAAAACTGAAGCCTCGTCTGTATCGCAAACAGAAATGCTCAGTTTAAAGCAACAAACGGGCCATGAGGCAGCAAATCTGCTGTGCTATGTCTTGACCAGTTTCTTATACTCGTGAATTATAATGCTAAAAGATACGAATTTATACTCTCGGATTTCATACATGAGATGGCTTCGTCCTGGTCGTCTCCCAAACGCTGTTCCGACTTCATCGTACTAAAAACATGGGCACTTCGACCCCATCTATTCTCCTACTTTCCCTTGGGCCTAAATCTGCCAGTCTTTTAACATTCATCAGAGCTCCCGATATATTTTCTCAACTTATCGCTTTCCGACCAACGCGAGCGATGACATAATGCCGTGGACCACCATTATCAAGACGACCAAAAAATACTTTCGTTTTTTTGGACCTGAGAAGTGGTAAGGCGTGTTACACCTCCATGCAAATCGCAATTGGATGGTTTTAGTGGTGAGTTTAGTACCTATCAACCCCCCTCTAGGACTATCGGAGCCCGAGTTTGTCTGCAAGAGCCGTCTACAATGGAAAGCTGTCAGATACCTGCGCACTGTAAAGGTACAGGAAGACGAGCTCCTCGCGATGGTATTTTGGTCTGTACTCTTCGTTTGACGCGATGAACGGAGCGTTAGATGTGGTTTTGGCTGCTGGAAGGACGCTGTGTCCTCGTTCACAACCATGTTGCTGCATCTAGTACAAGTCAGGCATCGTGCCGAACGCAAAAGACTGACTTCATTTTCTATTCCCATATCCGCGAGAAAGGGGGTAGAGCGTCCGGTTAAATCTTTCTCCTGCCTATCTTGCAACATGCAAGGCTGCAGTCGAATGCTGGAGATATTCCAAGTGATAACACATCGGCTTGTCCGGAGATGCACAACCCATGGATTTGTCTGGTGTGAGTTGCAAATCAATGTTGCAGTGGGAACCAGGCTTTATTACCAGCCTTAGAAGTCAGAATGCATGCGCCGTCCTGCAATAATGGCTATCTAAGTCATATGTCGTGACGAGAGAAGTGTTGATTCGGAAACGCATCAGCTTCTTTGAACTCTCTGGACCTTCGAGGATTCACGAGTGTGCCACAAGATGACCGAGACCGTCAAAAGAACCCCTGTTTAAGATTCTTGCTTCGTTATCATCACAGTCATTACCACAGGTGCAGCCATCACTCGACCATAATCAGATCGGTTTGTTTCTAGCCCGGTCTGCTGGCTATCATAACCAGCTACCTCATATAACATCTCTCTATCATAGATGAATGATCGACTGGCATAAGGAACAGTCTAACTTGGTACGAGACTTCCACGGCGTCTTTTCGCCCAGCAAGCCAGTCGTGATGCCTGAAAGGTTTGTTGAACCTTGTGGTACGAATCCCAATAGAGTACATGGAAAGGGCAGTCCCAGCGGTGGCGGCGAATTTCATGTCGATGCTATTAGCTAACATGTCAAGAAAGGAAGCCAACCAAATGCACACAATGGACACATGGATCTTGTTGCAGTTCCGACATTGCTGTGCTCAAGATCCCTGCAGTCTTTTATCTTTATTGTTTTTTTTTACGAGCCGAGTTTGCTATCGTCAATATCCTACCCAACTTCGGAGAAATATTGACAGGAGGCAGCTTCCACAACATCGAAGTTTGCGATGGCATACGTGACAGCAGATTGGTACGACCTTCCTCTATCTTTGGTCTACCTGACAGGAGAACACAACCAACCAAAGTGGATTAAGAAACTGCAGCCAGGACCATGGTCGATGCATTTTGGTGGACCTTGTCATACTTGGACAAACCTGACGAATACTGCGTTAGGGTCCTGCAAACCACTCGATTTTCAACATCTCCATAACAGCCTCATGGCTAGCAATGTCAGCATCGGTAATATTGCTCGCAGGCGTGGCTGCGGCCGGTGAGCGGAACCCCAGGACCAGCTCGTTGATCCATGTGATGGCGAAGGGGTAGCGGCAGGCTGCTGCATTAGGAAATGCATGACGCCGGGCTTAGCAGCTCCCGGCGATTTCCTCAAGTCTTGGGGATGCGGCGCGTCGGAGAAAAGCTCACGAGGTCGCGTTTAGCGTGCAACAAGGCCTCGTAAAACAGGAAAAGTATGGATGCCCCAAAGAGAGATATCTATCCAAATGGGAGCAGAACCGACCTCCTTCATCATTGCGAGAAGCGAGAGCTCAACGACGATATACAACGGGCGGCTCAAACGAAAGCGCGTCGCTTTATTTATTGGTCACATACCTAGGTGACCAGCGAGGCGCGCGTCACAGGAAGTCGTTGAGTACCTTATTGTCACAGTAAGAGAGTCTTGGTCGACAAGCTGTCCTGTGCCACCATATAGAATTAGGCGTCCCTTCTTGCAACGGATCGAACGAGATTCGAAATCAGGATCATAAGTGCTGCTGTTCTATCAACCATCGAAGCAGTAAGCATATCAAGAACAGGGATATGGGTGTGAAGCTATTGGAATGAGGGCCGAGACAAACGCCTCTTGTTGGTAGCCAAGAATCGGCCGCACGGACCGACGTGATTGGTTTCGTACTCGCAAGTCAGCCAAAAGACGAAGCAGCCAGCCGGTCAGGCGTCACAAGACTGCGAGCCGAGGGCAAGTTAGCAAGGATAATGCATCAGCATGATGCAATGCGGACCCGGATTTATGGAGAAGGTTGTTGACTCAGGTATTGTCAGCGGGCTAGAGAGACAGATGGCGACTCAATTGTTAAAAGAAGCAAGAGACAGCGCGAGGTGAGAAGAGCGCAGCCAAACAAAGCGGGAGGTTTGATCTTGCCTGGGTGATGTGAAGCTAGGATACTGGCGAGGGGAAACTCCGCCACCTGGATGTGGTTTTCCACAAAAGAGATTAAGCCGAGGTGAACAGACAAACTGGGGGGTCCGGCGCCGGCAAGGTTTCACATGCGGGCCGGCCGGGAAAGCAACCTCATACGACGTCTGCCAGTGATCTACAAGCGAGATGTTTACGTTGCGGTTTAAGGCAGGTACTGAGCTTGAAGCTTCGTGTTAGGGCGCTTTTGACCTGATCTGCTTGGGCACGTTTAATCAACGGCTGAGGGACGGATGAACCATGGCCACGAGGCAAGGACCAATCAGGCCGCGCAAGATATATGTGCCACAGGCATGGAATGGTCGAGCAAGTGGAGGCTCAATGAGATGACAACGGTTCCAAGAACGGCTGGTGGAGGGTGGAATCAAAGCCGCGGTGGGCCAAGTTAAAGAACGGCGGGGAGTGGATCAGTTGGACGATCGATAGGTAGTCAGGCTGTCAGGGTAGTCTTGCTCATTGACGGACGGAGACTGTGGCTTGTTAGTTCGCGGGCGTGTATGTCCCTGGTCTGGTGTGCAAAACCGTCTGTGGTTAGCTAGATCAGAGCCAAGAGTGGACGAGAGCTGAGCGTCACGAGGGGACACGCGGGGCAGAGTTGTCTCTCCCATTTCAGTTCCAGGAGAGGATGGGCCATGCTTCTCGCGTATCTCGCCTGCTACCTTAGTCAACCCACGGCGGAGACAGAGACTCTGGGGTGAAGATTGGGATCACGGTGCATGGGGGGGGGCCATGGCCACGAAGATCCTGGATCTAAAGCATCTTTGGAACATTCGCATGGTTGGCATAGCGGGTCGCTGTTTGGCATGCAGAGATGCAGCCTCTCGCTGGCCATTGCGTTTCTCCATGATCGTACATATCCTGGATGGAGGAGAGCCTAGATAGCCAAAGAGCGGGAACTGTGTGTGTGCGGGGACGGATGGACGGTGGGCGAGGGATCGTGAGTTGGGTTGGATGGTTAGGACGGTGAATTGGTGTGGTCTGGGGTTTGGGGGCGATCGCTCCCGCACCTCCCCTCCCCTCCCCTCTGTCACAGTTCGGCTGCGAACTATTTCTTAGCCATCCACTGGCTGGTCAATATCTCGAACTTCACATCTGCACAAAACGCGTTGCAAAATCGTCTTTGTCGAGCAGGGCAGGTTACATCAAAGGACTGACAGGGACAAGGGGTTTATGTGGGCGACAGTGGAGCGGATCCTGCCCGTGTTGAATCGATGATTCTGGGGTTACTTACGATTGATCGAGTCCGACTCGCTCGGCTGGTTTCGGAGCTCTATTCAGAACACTGAAATGATTTGCAGCGTTGATCGCAGGCGGGTTCCATGTAAGTGGCTCACCAGAATAAGCGCTTTTATCGTTTCGCGCCGTCTTTAAGCATGCAATCTTCAACCATTGATCAAGCCTTTCTTGCTTTATGTTCAAGCTCGCTTCTATGTTCTTATAGCTACAAGCTAGGAGGGCCTCGGACTTCCCCAGTATCATTCAACGGATGCGCGGTGTTCGAGGCTCTACTCCGTACCACTGGACAGCTTACTTTCTGAGTTACAGTAGGTGGACTGGACTGGTACATTCGAGGTTGGTTGGTGCAGATCGGAGAGCCGCCTTAGTGAGGTTCTCTAAAAATGGACCTGTTTCTTGCAAACCTATGGGAACATCAAATCCAGTCCTGGGTGCTTCGATAATGAGTGAGTGAACAATGCGACAAGAGCGCATCTCGATGACGTCTCTTCATTTCGATCGAGGGCTGGGAGAAACAATAGCCAACACCGCCCAAAGATCAAAGAATTTGCCTTTTACTGACAAGAGTGAAGCCCGTAGTTGGTCTGATGATGTTTCCTTGGATGCTGCTAAAGTGAAACCACCTCGCGGAAGGCATGCGATGTGGGTCAGACAGGCTGATAAACGCAGAAATATGAGACAGGATATCACGGGCCAAAAAAAGGTGAGACAAGAGACGCAACACAGCATTCATCAAAGGGTTTATCGTACAATGCTCTACTACCTACTTGCCCAGACGTGCCAGAGGTGACTAGCACCCCGGTGAGCAGAGCAATAGACCACGCTGAGCCTGGCTTGACCGAGAAAGGCGAATAAGGGTTGACGGTGCGACTGGTCGAACACGGACAGTATCCAACACCATTCTGAGCAGGGCTCGGCGATAGGCAGACTTCAGCGTCGCCAAAGACAAACAAGCACAGTACATATGCTATGCACTATGAGAAAGCAAAATGCTCTATTGATGAAGCTCTGCGGCACAGCAAAGCAACAGCGTTTCATGTCGTTGAAGAAGAGCTGCTAGCCATGTAATGGCATCTACATGCAGTTAGCTTCGCGACGCGCAGACCAGGGCGACAAAGGGCGCTTGCGTGCATGGAGCGGAACACCCACACACCCGTCACAGGAGACAGGGAATGGGAATGGGGCACACACAGCACGGTGCGACTATCAGACCCGGTATTGCGGATCAGAGGCGGGCGAGGCTCTCCATTAACCCATATCATGCATATCAATCAAAGTCTCAGACTGAACTGGCTTGTGCTGAAGCGCTTTCACTCACCGGTCTAGTTGAGAGGTTAAAACTACCTAATCAACTTGAATGTTAGCTTCGAATCAACCTCGATCAATGATAGTAGCACAGGCGTGCTAGAGGCATTTCTGCGTGGGCCAGTCTTACTGCAAACTACCTACACAGGTAGGTAAATTTACCTACTGGACTGGACCTAACTACCTGTGGATGGATCTATCGCAAGGGACTATCCTACGCCAAAAGGACCGCAACTTCGAGGTCATTTGCTAGCTCTCGATCGTCACCATGAGCGATATACAGCAAACGCATCAATGGAATCACCATCTCTCTCATCAATGTCAAGCGGCGATGCCTGCAAGTGACAAATTGACGCGTTACGAGATGCTGACAGTTGATGACACCCAAGCCATTGACTTTAGCCTACCAAGACCAGTAGGCTTCAGCCGTTGTGCTTTTTACTGGTTTGGGTTTTCCTTTCTTGCGCAGTGACATTTCGCTGCTTGAGAGACTGGTCAGAGGGGCGCTGAGCTATACAGCCGAAAGCTGAACTAGGAGGATCCAATGATGCTGATGATGATGATGCTGCTGGATGTTGTCGATCCTAGGAAGTTGAACCGTTTTCCTCTGTTTCCTTCTCTTGATCCAACAGCTTCTTCTTATCGTGGATACGCCCTCCTTTTCACTGCCTACCTATGCAGCTACCTCTCCCGCCGTTCCCGCCTACACCGCATTCTCTCTCATCTTTAAACGATAATATCACCATCATCATTATCTTTACAAAGCTCTACTCCGCCTCCGCCTCGCACCTCGTCGTCTCCTCTTGCTCACTGTGTCTTACTCTGATATAAACACACCCACCTCTTCGAGCCAGCCAACCAGGGTCCTCATTCCCCTGCTCGTCTATCCTTGTTCTTTGTCCATGCCTTGGCTTGACTCCCCACTCATATCCCCTCCTCCCCCAGGCTTGCGCCATCTCAACCAACCATCCTTCGTCATCCGTCTCCCTCAATCGCGCCGTCTTTCCAACGGTAAACCCTTCTCCCCTCCACTCCATCTTCTTTGATATCCCAGCAGCCCTCCTCGTCCCACTCCCTCCTCCTCTTCTCACATCATCCTACCGAGGACGGATACCATCCGCACCTACAATAAACCATCCATCTACCTGCCTATCCATCTGTCTATCAAACAACCAACTGGCCCAGACTGGCAGTACGGTCATTAAACATCGTCGGCACCATCATAACTATTGTCGCTACACGACCAACTGCCTCGTTTCACTCTGCCGTTTACGGCACTTCCCTTATATTACACATCACCACCTTGAGCGGCAATCAGCAGCACCAGCACAGTAGTCCCCTACCCCGCGCTTGTTCATCCTTTGCTTGAATCCTGAACCTCAAGTAATATCGGCCCCGCGCGCAACACGCGCATCATCTCGTGCAGCGCCGGCAAAGCGCAGCAAGTATACAAATTTCCACTACTTCAAAAGATCTCCCTACTACTTCAACCGCGATATGCCATTTCGTTAATTACGAATATTGCAATTTTCTGCCTCCTCAGTCGCATTCTCAGCGTTTCTCGGCACGCGCCGTTCTCTTACAAAGCGCACGCATCAAAGCACAGCACAACTGAGCTTAGCCATCGCATCGCATCGCATCAACGTTGAACCACAAAGCGCGCGCTACACTCATTACAGTAGTTCACCACCTAGTTGTTAACCCAGGCGCTAGACGACCTCCACTTTGGACGCTTCAACCTCGTTTATTCTCCACATCCACGCGCGCCGCCTCCCCAGTCGCATTATCTCATACTACATACACTCACTCACTACCTTGGGCTTCAGGTATCACTCGTGCGCAATCATCCGTATTGGAGACCCTCACAAGAATCACTTACCGTCGCTGACGCCCCGCCACGCCGCCGCCTCCGCCCTCACCTTCTTGGTTCTAATTCTCACTCTTTGGGTCTTGAGATCCCTGGTGTCTTTCTGTGGATTCTTTCGCTGTTTGAACCATTTCAAGGCTGGTTGATTGGGTCCTTCCTGCCCAGGCATGGTCCTGCCCTAGCCTAGCTTCCTGGTCTCTCAAGTCGCCACTGCAAGTGCGACTGATTCCCAGATTTCCCAGTAGCTGCGCGCACTACTACTGCACCTCCCCCCCACCCCATTCAGATTCAGCGCGCAGTCCCGTCCCCTCCACCTGCCACCATCCCATCGCCCATCGTCCATCGCCCATCATTAACCATCCATCCACCATCGGCTTTCCGCCATCACACACGCACACACCCGCTCCATCGCATCGTCTAACCATCCTATTATCCATCTATCAATCAATCAATCAATCAACGCGTATTCTCGAGTCTTCAAGGGACCTGTTGATTTCTTGTTACGCGACTGCTCTTCCGGCGCTGATCACTGAGATTCATTCGTGAGCCTCGTTGACGTCGTTGTCGCCGCCGTTGCACAACGCGATCCCGCGTCTACATCTCATCTCTTCTATCACCAGACAAAGGTAATTTCAAACACTTTTTGGTTCACTATTCTTTTTCTTTGGATCTTTGCGCTTGTTCCTTTCTAGCTTCACGTTTCGCGTCTTATCCTGTTCTTTCTTGTCTTGTTTCTGCGTCGTCCGTCCTTTGTTCTTTTTCGCACGCCCGTCCCGCCGCTACCGCGCCCATCGTCTGGAATACTACCATCTTGTCTCGGTTTGGATTAACTCCCTGCTGGAGTCTATACCCCGACCTGGACCCAAGTCTCCCTTCCGAGCCAAGGCCTGGCTGGCCGAATCTCACATCACAAGGCCAGGCAGGTTTCCCACTCTAGCTCGCCATATAATCTGCAACTCGCCATTCACGCTCAACGACGCGCCTCCTTCTGGCCGCAAACCACGTGCGACTGACGTTGCCCTCCTCCCGCATCTTCTCCAACCTTTCAACTCGCCAGTCCAAACATCTCAGGACACGTCGCCGTCACCTTCCCGTGGTCGCAACTCTGGCCCTTCCCCGCTGGCTTGGTAGTTCTGTCATGTACTCCGCCCAGCAAACCGGCGCTGACAATGCGACAATCAATCCAGCCGCACTCAGCTCACCTAGTAAGTTGAACAACTCTATTTTATCATATTTACAATCGCATCACTTTCACAATTATCTACCCACTGTTTCATCATATCATGTGTGCGCGCAAGCTTCGATATCACTTGTGCGCAAAGTCAATGATGCATATACTTGCCCCGCACAACGCCGCTCACGTCTCTGTTACGGGATATAAACCTGCGAAATAGATTGCGCCAACCGTCACCATCGTTTCTCAAGCTACTTTTAGGTTCAGTATGCTGACCAGCCTTTGACAGTTATAGGTATATCACAACAACCGCAGCGCGCACTCAAGCGCGGCCATTCCCCTGGACTCTACGACGCGCCGCAGCCTGGCAATGATGGTATGTCGGCGGATAAGTAGTCGGTGCTGCTTTACTTATTATGGCATCCGGCTGCCTTGCGCCAGACAGCGCGACCATTTGCAATTTTTTTAGCAGAATTTTCGCTTGCATGTTTTTCGTTGGATTTCAGTGCTGCGATTGTACACAAAATGATGACATTGGCGGGGAAAGGTGCTGATCAATCCTACAACTGCAGGTGATACGAAACCGCTTCGGAAACGAGCAAGACCGATGAATAAACGATCTTCAGGGAGCATTTCTGAGGCTCCCGGGCAGGCAACAGCCTCGACCCTTCCTCAATCGATTCCACCACCGCAGACTCCCCAGTCTCAAGGCTCGACATTGCCACAAGCCAGTCCCGCCTACACACCGGCACAGACACAGATGCCACCCAAGACCACCCCGACAAAGTCAACACTCAAGGCGCTGCCAACCGTGCGAGATCACACAACTGACCAGCTTAATGCGACTGGCGACGAATACCTGCCCCGCGAGATCGATGAGTTCGGAGAGAAGAAAGTACAGCCCAATGGCACCCTGAATGGAGGTCGGGAATACAAGTGCCGGACCTTCCTGGTACCAAACAGAGGAGATAAATTGTTCATGCTTGCTACAGAGTGTGCCAGGGTGTTGGGCTACAGAGATTCGTACCTCTTGTTTAACAAGAACAGGTCTCTCTTCAAGATTATCGCCAGCCAGGCCGAAAAGGACGATTTAGTCCAGCAAGAGATTCTTCCCTTCTCGTATCGTTCCAGACAGATTGCCATCGTCACTGCCAGGTCTATGTTCCGACAGTTTGGAAGCCGCGTGATTGTCAACGGTCGAAGAGTTCGCGATGACTATTGGGAAACCAAGGCCCGGAAACAGGGCTTTACCGAGGCTGACCTTGCCGGTGAGAAGCGCCCCGGTGCTACAAAGGCAAGAGAGGCGGCCGAGGCACAGCAGAACAACGTCTTGCTTTCTGGTCCCCATCCAGAGATTGTCTACAGCAACAACCCAGGACCGTTCCCCGGCCCCCCGCAGCCGCACCTTGTTCAACCAGGTATGATCGGACCACCACCCGGAACCACGACAAGAATGCCCGGATTGACACTAGGATCAGACCTGAGCGACTCCCGGCCGCGCGATTATTCGGGAATTCTTAAAGGCGGACCTCGTCAGGAGATCACCGGCCCTGCTTACCAAGACCAGACTCGTCCTTCGCCCCTCGGGGAACTCAACGCCCAAGCCCACCACGCCGCCGATTTCAACAGATCTGTTAACCAGCAGCGGGATATGCGCAATGACTATCTCCAGGGAATTTGGCGACGTCCACACGAGCAGCCCCCTTCCAATCTGACCCAGCAGCCTGTGGCTTCGGCCGACACCTCCAATGCTGCGACCAGCAGACCGTCACACTCGCCTCACACCACGGCCACGGCCATGTCGCAGCAGCCCGGATTGGTATCCACGCAGAGCCCTCAGATGATGATGACCACCGCGCCATATTCCCAATCTATCAGTGCGCAGAGCAGTCTTACTCAAGCGCCCATGAGAGGTATGGCTCACTCACCAACGCAGTCAAATATCAGGCCAACACTACCAGGTTCGACGGGCTCCATGTCGCAAGGAACGCCCGGCTACAACTATCAATCAGGCCAGATGTGGCCGCAGACTCCCCAGGCGCCCCAGCATAACTATGGTAGCTACACTGCTCAGTCTCAAGCTCCACACCCATCGCAGTCGCCTTCTTCGCATCTCCGCCAGTCCAGCTCGGGCCAAATGCAGAGCATGCAATTCCCCGGCATGGCTGGTATGCAGTATGGTGCGGGCCAAAGCATGTACCCGACAGACCAGACACCCCGGCAATACATGCCCCAGGGTGGAACTGGAGGGCCATCAGTTTCTCAAGGCTGGTCAGGTCAGCATTCGCCAGCCCAGCAATGGTGGACTCCAGGGCAGCAGCCTCAATAATGTGGGAGGAGACCAGGTGGTGATGTGAAATGATGGAATGATCTGACGTGCGATTACTCTTGCTTTCATTCGGAGATTCGAACTGATCAGGTGGTGTTTTTCTTTCTTCCTTTTTTTCCGTTCCTCTTCTTTAGTTGTCTTGTGTTTCATACTTTCTTAGCCAGAAGACTGCGATCTTCTTTGTCTGACTTCTTCCCTGAATATCCACGCATACACATTGGTGGAGAGGCTATGTGCATTTTAAGGGGCCTTCTTGGCTTGAATTGCTTATAGTGTTTGGCCTGGCTGGGATAGAGGAGTCGGACAGGGCAGGAATACGGAATTGGATACTTCTCTTCTTGTTTTAGTTCCTTTGCTTTTCTTTGCTTTGCTCTGTTTGGGGGTTGGATCTTGATTCAGAAGGGCCTGGTTGGGTACATGCATGGGGGTCATAACTTACTACGTTATTTCTTATTACAGGTTGATTTGGACCATATTCTTGGAGGCATTTGGGCTTACTTTATGTTTGGGCAAACTTCTTGTTCGTTTTTGTGTTCTTGCGGATGAGATTTCGATGGCGACTTGCTTGTACGTCGCAGGGTACCGTTTGTGCTGGCGAGGCATATATCTATTAGGCTTTCATTTTGATACCACGTCACTCTTCGATTCGTCCTCTTAACCTTTCATTCTTACTGGGATACGATTTTGCCCCGCCGTGAAGCGTGTACGGCATGCGAGCGCCCACAGTGCGTCGCTCTGGAAGGGTTTAATATCAAGAGGAAAACGAGGTCGTTTGGCTTCTTTCTATGGGAGTTGATGTTGAGACTTCAAGTTCATGTCTATAAGCTTTACCTTGGTTACCTATGTAGCATTGCTGTCTGGGCAGGAGCAAGTATGTTGCTCCGATTAGCATATGGCGAGTGTGGTCAGCACCAGGCGAGCAGTTGAATGAGGCAACACGATGATTTTTTGTTTGATGAAATGCGACATTGGATTTCCTGCTTCGTGGTATCGGCTCTAGTATGTTGTTGATTCGCACGTCGCCATCAGGGCTGTGCAACGAACTCGACGTATTGTTCGTGTTTGTGCTCTACATGTGTCATGGCAGCATGTCTCGACCCGACCCAGCGAATCGGGATGTCTGGGATGTTGTCGTCCAATATCAAGGTTTCACATGAGCACCTGAGGTGGCAGCATGGTAGCACCCGTCGGGATGTTTGTGTCGAGACAGATGCTTGGGGCTGGGCTTTTGTTGTGAGAGGGCGGGGAGGATGGATGAAGTGTTTGAGGGGAGCTGACAATGGTGCGTAGTACGACAGTTGAGATTTTGAGTTTGGCGTGTGATAGGTGTAAGGATAGTGAGTACCTACCCAAGGTCGCTTAGAGCTGGGATCGTTGATGAAGTGTGTGTACCTAAGGGGCAGTTGATGAGAACTTAGGTAGGTACGATATGGCAGCTAAAAGCACGTAGATTAGGTAGCGCTATGGATATTAAACACAGTCCAAAAAGTCTGACGATTCCACGCTTTACTCTTCTAATCACTCTCGTCTCCATCCAAGGCCTCGTCTCTCTCGTCCCTCCCTTCCTTGATCTCGAGGGCGTCCTGGGTGTCGTCACCACTAGCCTCCCCCTCACCCTCCTCATCTTCCTCCACCTCAACTTCATCTTCAGAATCTTCAGGGATATCAACCTCTTCCTCCGTCTCGGCATCCTCCTCCACCTCCGCCTCGGCGGTCCCGGGCTCGACGCGGGGACGCTTGGCACGCGGGCCTGTCGAGGCGAGCGTCGTGTCTGCATCTGCGTCGGTGTCGACGTGAGAGGTATCGGGCATGTCGGTGTCTGCGCCGTCGGACTTTTTGGCACGGACTTTTTGGCGATAGGATGTGCGCTTCTCGGTCTGGATAGCGTTGAACTCTAGGTGCGGTATTAGCAGACTCGTTGTCTGTATAAAAAGAAATTTTTTCTTGATGTGATAAAGGCATGGAGACAGAGATGTACGTACTGGCAAATTCAGCTTCCAGAGGTTCGCGGAGGAAAGCAAATTCAGTCTCCTCGAGAGCTTTGAAGACGTCTGCAGGGGAGATTGTCTTCTTGCCGGCGCTCAAAGTGTTCTCGTTGGCGCTGGAGACTAGTGTCAGTGGTGACATCTTTGGTAGTGGAATTCTTGTCGGGAGAAGAACGTACTGAGAGGCTAGGTAGTTGATGAAGACTGTAGTGCTCTGGCTCAGGGCCATGATGGCATTGGCCTGGATCTGCGTGTTGGGGGGCAGTACGCCCTTGGACAACCGTGTTATTATAGACTTTGGAAGGGTCAAGTCCTGTTCAACGAATGTTAGCTACCTAGTGTATCTTTATCGCGTGCTTGGGTGTGGCTTCTCGACAGTTGAGAAATCTGTTTATCTCTCACCGTACCTCGATAGTGACGTGCTCCTTATGCTCCTTCTCCTTTTCCTTCTCTTTGTCTTTATCCTTGTCCTTCTTCTCCGCTGTTTGCTCAGCAGAAGCCTCTACTTGGCCTTCGGCAGTGGCAGTCTCAGTAGTTGCATGTACTGGCGCAGTTACTGGGGGGTTTGTGAGGGTGTCAGATTGTGTGGGTGCTGGTGCTGGTGCTGGGCTTGACTCTAGGGGTGACACATCGTCCATTGGGACAAATCGGGCGGTTGAGGTGTCGCTCTTACGCGGGTTGGACTTGCGAGGCGGCATTGTGATGGACGACAAGGTGTTGTGTTTGATGTAGATGAGGAGTCTCTAAGAGTTGACTGCGCAAAGACTTTGGTTGACGAGTGAGGTTTAGCAAAGCGTCCGTTCAGACGAGATCACTTCCCCGTTTTGAAGTAGGTTGGTAGAGTATAGAAAAAATCTCAGATAAAGTTACCACTTGGTCACTCGTCTCTCCCCCCTTTCCTTTCAAATCAAGAGAACAAAAGAAGTCGAAACGCCTGTTTGTTCTTTTGTTTTATAACGCCGATGCCCTCCTTTCCTGTGGTATAGTTTCTGCTTAGCCCCAAAGCTTGTGAGTGCCGTAGTCTCTGACAACAGTTCGTCTGCTGGTTGGAGAATGAGTGAATGATTGAGTGAAGTGAGTGAAGTGAGGTAGAGGTGCCTAAGTTATGTAGGTAGGTAGGTAGTCAATTAGTTGCCAGTTTAGTGGAGGCGCGAGGTGTGGCTTGACGCGACGATGCCCCGCTGTGAGTGGCTAGAAACGCGTTAAGTGGTTTTTTTTTTTCGCGTATGACAAGCTTCTGGAAGAAGAAGAAGAAGAAAAAGAAAGGCAAGGCTTGATGGTTTTGAGCGAGCAATTGATGTCCCACTTAGTTTAAAATTCCCAGTGTGTATCTTAGAGCTTGTTACTAGTATCTAAGAGATGGGAGAACTCAATTTTCATCGTAGTTGAATCGATCATTGCTTAAAACGTGATCATTCTTCTGCATATCACAAACAGAGCCCCTGGCATAGTTATCAATCTTGTTCGATTGAGTTGTATCTATATATCTCGCAACACGTGGCTAGGTACTAAGGTAGTTGACAGTTCACCTTGTTCTGCCACGGACGCGTCCATCTGTCGTGTTCCTGGTTCTACCAGGACGCCTGTCATGTTGCCGGGCTCTGGTCTGGTCACAACATCATCATTCTTGATCCATCGCATGAATCGGACCGTTTTCTATTCCGTTCATACCACTCGCTTGCTTAATCATGATAGCATTTAGAAAATAAAATAAAAGGAAAGACTGGGGTATATCCATCATCAAAGTGCACAAAGTTCTTCGTGTTCCGGGCTGGCATAGGCGCCAGCTCATAAAATCATCCTCCCCCGAAACGTCAAGGGGGTTGAAAATGAGTCGATCTCCGCCGAGCTCATTGCTACCTCTGTTGGAAGAGGAGCGAGAAGAGGAAAACAGTGGGTTCATCGGTGTTTGCAAAAAGGAATGTGCGCTTGTGTATTTGTGTGTGTGTGTGTGTGTCGAGCGTCACAACTCGGGGCCTCTTGGTCGTTAACGAAATGAATTCATATCTTGATATTAATGCCGCGGTCCCATCACCATTGGAATATTGGCAATGTTTCTTTGGACCGGGTATAGTCTTTCGAGACATGGGTCGAGACGATCTCGGCCCCGCCATTTCTCGGCACGAACTGGGGGGGGTGTTGATGGGGGTTGAAACAGACCGTCACGGAAACCGCTTCTCCATGCGGTTTGGGATGGTAATCAACGATACCGGGATGTAGATGGAGATGTGGATGTCGCTCGACGACAGAATCGTCAGTTTTATTTGCTGCTCAGCTGCCGGGCTCATCCGATGGCTCTGCCGATTTCTGACTTGCGGATGAGAGGTCGTGGTGAAAGGCCTCCCAGAAAGACTTCATCGTCAAACGACAGTCTGCTCATGTTTGACATGGAATGCATTCGGTGGTGCTGCCGCCGAATGTCCAGCGATCGATTCGCACGAGGCAGATACTCGCTAGAACTTCGGGCGCCGAAAAGGCCATCGGGATAGTGACCGTGCCAAGGATCACGGGGTGATACCGCGCTCATAGTGCTGCTGCGGCTGCTGCGGGTTCGGCTGTGGCGAGCAGAGGGAGGAAGTTTGGCCAGTCGTGAGGGCTGACGCTTGACGGGCGAGATAAAGGCATCTTCGCCTTGAACGGCCTCATCAGTGAGACCTGGTCGTGAGTTAGGAGCGCGGGCGATGACTGGAGTCGATGGGGCATCGATGCTGCGCTTGTGATGAAGTGAACAGGGTGAGAGTTCCTCAGAGACTTGAGGTTGAGGACGATCGTAGATGATGACGCTCGGAGGTTTGCGGATGGAGCTGAATGACGTGCTCTTCTGTCGTTGTTCAGCCTCAAGTTGCTCCTCCAGATCGTTGACCTCGTTGTTTGCGGCCTCGATGATCCGAGCCTTCTCGGGGTTCTTGCCCTTCTTCCATGATTCAATCTCTTCGTCGTCGATTGGCGTGATGCCTCTCTTCATGAAGAGGAAACGGCGTTGGCGGCTGCGGCGGTAGAGAAAGCATCCAACTGCTGTGATGGCGGTCACAGGAACCACGGTCGCGAGGACGATGATTAGGGTTTGGAGTTGTGAGTCCTTCATGGTGATATCTCCATTCTGGTCCTATATCTCAGGATGATTGATTGGTGCAAGGCAAGGCAAGGCAGGGCCAGGCAGAGCTGAGAATGAGAGGTCGTCCAAGATATCAGTCAAGAGCACACGTTGCTGTCGTCGAAGAGTGGTGGAGCGACACAAGAGAAGATGAGTGAAGGCTGTATTTGAAACAATGTGCTTTCAAGTTGCAAGACTAAAGACGGTGTCAGTTGATGTACGAGATGGTTGTAAAACATGGAACAATGTGAGAGATGTAGTATGGCAGGTCTAGCAAATCAATGTGCCAAGCCAAGTGACTACTACTAAACATTATTCATGTGGAAGACGTGTACACTCATAGTCGTATAAGTAAGTTATGAGCAAGGAAAACTAACAGCCAAGTCACTCGTCAGAATGGAGCTTCAGTGATCACCGTAACGTGGTCGGATCGACTTGATTTTGTTCGTCTCGGTTCGATACAGTCGGTGCAAGTCAACCTCAAAGTTTCCACGTTGAGTAAAACGTCGATAGAGGTGAGATGAAGAGAAGTGGGTATGAGATGAGGGTAAATCGGCCAGGAACTCAAAGGCCCTGTACACGGCACAGGCAGGACGAAGGTCAAGAGAGCGAAATGGGGATTGGGGGGGAAGGTTGAAGCTATATAGAGACTGGGGGTTTCAAAGAGCGGGAAGGGTGTGCAGAGAGTCATGGGTGAGGACGGAATAGATGGGGATAGGTAGGTAATGGCCGTGGATCGTCATGGCCAGCATGCAACACAAGATGCTATGCTAGTTACCAAGATAGTTAAGAACAAGAACAAGAGAGACAGACGAGATGGTGAGAGACAGGAGGTGTGAGGTGTGCACAGCAGGGGTGCGTAGGGGCGTGAGAGTAAGCGGCTGATACATGAAACCCTGGTCAACGGACACCAAGAACTGGACTATGTTTAGTTGTGTGTACGTATTCCTCTCCTCTTCTTGCTCAGCTCTCGGGTTTTAGAATGCCCTGCATTGCATTTTGTTTTACATTGCGCTGTTCAAGAGTCCTAGATACTAGATAGGTACCAGGTAGGTATGTATGTAAGGTATGTAAGGTAGACAACACGCAGCCAGTATCGGACAGAGTAAGGTAAATAAATAAGCACCTACCTTAGTGAAAGGTAGGAGGGAGGAACAAAAGACTACCTAGGGCCAGAATCACAGCGACCAATGCGAGCTGGTGTTCGACTTGTGCCTGAAGCAGTTGAAACGGGATTATAATTCCCGCATAACCAATCCAACTCGACTCGTGCCTTGCGTCTTCAGTTTTTGTGTGTGTGTGAATGTGTGTGAGTGTGTGAGCGAACATTCTCAGTCTAATCGGTCTATCGGTCTCTCTGCTGCTGGGGGCCCCTTGCTGAGACGGCGCCGAGCGGGCACGGTTCAGGACGTTTTAGGGCCACGCGCGTTGGAAGGAACTGACCTGCAGCACTGTTCAGAGGGGCGCCACACCGGGCACTGACCGTGCCAGGTCCCAGTGGAGTGGAGGTTGGGTCCCAGGACGGGGGACAGGGGCCTTAATGGGCTCTAGTGCCATGGCGCCATGGATGGACTATCCGTAGCAGCAGCTTGAACGTGGCACCTGTAGGGACGCAGAAGAGTTCAAGTTGTTTCCATCCTAGATCCAGACAGGACAGAGGAGGTGATTTGAATGAATATATCATGTTGTACTCCGTACGATGTGATGTGACTTGCTGGTTGCTCAGGTTGAGCCATGTACTATATTAAACGGTCTTGCTAACGTACAGTAGTAGAATCGCGAGCGTACAACATCTTGGTATCAATTCAAATAGGTATTGTACCTTCCATTAGTATAGTACCTAGTACTTAGGTACTTAATCAGGTACCTACGACTACTATGTAAAACAGTTTTTCTGGACCTCAAAGGCAGGAGCTGCTCGGTATACACATGCAATCAAAAGTCATTACCATTCCTCGGCCGCAGTTGCCTCACTCATGTAAACCTATAATTCCTTCCATCCGTCATATCGCGATCGACAACAGGACCCAACCAAGGTAGACAAGGCAAATCAAGGCATCTTCTTATTGTCTCATCCCTTTCCCATCCTCCCTCACCAACTTCAAACTTGCATCCAACTGGCTACTGTCAACTCATCTATCTACAAATCGAGATCCAGACTGGGGTCCCCCAGATTTACAACCTCAGCTCCTCTCCGTTAGAACCCCTCGCATCTAAATCCGCCTCTTTTTTTCTTTTTTTGTCTAAGAACGCGGGTTAGTCTGGCCTCTGCACATCCCCAAACAAACGCAAACGCATACGCATACCATTAAAAGCGCAGAAAAAGCAAAGACTTTACACGGCCCGGGCCCCTCGGTTCATTCCTAGCCCGCGCGGTTTGTACCTCGCCCATATCACACACTCAAGTGATAGTGCTGTCACGCTGGTGGGATGAGCTGCAAGGGAGCAAAAGGCGGCCTGCAGCCTTGCAGAAATGCTCTTGGAAACGCGGCCTAGACAGGAATGCGCAGAGATTAGGCCAGGATCTCTGTCTTCACTCTCGCATCGTGAAGTCCGTGTCTCAGTTTGTCACGTCTCGTCTTGTCTATCGACGATGCGGTCTAGAATGGGACGCGCGATGATCATGTTATCCACGCTCGATAGCTCTCCACCATCTCCTTCTACAACCCCTCCACGATCAAATTGGGAGATTACCTCTCGGCAAAACAGCTTCACGAATACGTGCGGCCTTGTTGTGAATTGACCCTCGGTGGCAGCTGGTGAACTGCCGTTCTTTCTGGGTATTGTGCCATTTTACGACACATCCCGCTGCGTGAAAATGTAAATCTCCATCATCGTACTATGGAATCTCGTCGTGGCTCGTTCGGCCGCGACAAGTCATTTCCAGGTGAACCGAGACATCTGGGCCGGGCCGGCTATTTGTTATAGTGCCTGTCAAAAGCCAGAGTCGCACAAATATGAGGTGCCCGTGCGACAACACGGGCTCGACCGCTCATTTGGCTCAACAAGCCCCCCATATCCAAGCCGCTTGAACGATCCATGACGCTGAAACCGCAGCAGTAGGCAGCTACCCTTCGTGGGGATATCTCCCTACATAGTCGGGGACTTGGGGTGGTTCGAAGGGCAGCTGATATCTGCTTCGCCAACCAGGCAGGGAGGGGACTACCCCGTTGGCCAGAATTCAACATTGCTTATGGCTGAGCCTTTCTTTTCTTATTCTGAGTTTCCATGATGCATTTACGTGTTGCCGCCTAGCTAGGTGCAGCCAAACCACTGGAGAACCATCACAATTCAATGCGAGCCCATTCTGCCGTGATGAACAGCGTCCAGCCACGATGTGATGCCGAAGTCACCTCTCAGTTTTACTGTTGCTTTTGCGTTCATGCCGTTAATCGATCAGCCCACATCCAACGTGCCGCATCGAGACGCATGACAACACTCTATCGAACATACTTGGCCTAGAACTTCATCCATTGCTACCAGCTTGAATGGATATCTAGCTGCCCAGTATGGACTTGCCTAATTAGGCAGGGAGGCTGTTCAGCCGCCAAACAAACAGACCTATCATCTTCACCGTTTCGATATCAACGTGGAAAGCTTTCAATGCCAAGTCGAACCTTCAGCCGCGATACCCCGGCCTACCTCCTAAACTTGGTGGCTCTATCGGGCTGAGGAGGGGCTTGAGGTAGCAAGTGTCTACGGTAATTAGCAATTAACGGTCACGGCACCAGTCAGATCAGCCCAAAGCCAGGTTCAGAATTGACGAGACGGTCTAAGACTTTGAGGCTCAGACCCTTTACTTTGACGTTCCAACCGCCACCGCCTCAGAAGCCAAATTCGAGCTCTGCCATGTTGTGGGCCACCATGAGGCCTTGAAACAGAAACCAAGACGGCACTCAACTCAAGCCTTGATGGCAAGAGCAGTGTCTTGACGCGCCCATCGGCAAGTGGCACAACCGTAGTCTGTCTATTCATAAGCTTTCTAACAAAGAGTGATAACCACGTGTATCCGGTCTGTTACTGACGAGGCTCTGTCAAAGTCCACCGGTTCCTGACTATGTTTCTGTGCCTGGCTTTGCTTGTTCCTGGTTCCTGGCCGGATCACGCCACCAGTGCAGCTGAACAAACACCGTCCAAGATATCTCCACCTTGAACCTGGTCCGTGATCCGTCTCCGCCTCGCGTGTGCACGCTAGCTACGGTAGTGAGGATCCTCTCATACAGACCGCTATATCATCCCAGACAGCGGACTTGATGAATTAAGAATCATTTTGCAGTCACTTGATCAAGTGCGAACCCGCATGATATATATGATTCAGGGTCCCTGCGTTCGGCCCAATTCATTGCCAAATCTCGTGGCAATGCCAATTTGTCTCAAAGTTGAGCCATCGTGATCGTCATGCTCATCAGGAGGACATGAGGAAGAGAAAACGAAACAAAACCGCAAGCCCAGGCGTTCGCTTAACCCAAGTAAGCCATGGCCTCCGAAAAGCCAAGCGGAACCATACTGTACTGTGCTGTGCTGTGCTGTAGT